>WMED01022665.1:0-11620 GCA_019650415.1 Pipa parva | reverse complement strand
AAATGTACCTTTAAACAGCATTTCTCTCTGTCATCTTCCATGTCAGCCTGACTTTTCTTTCCTGAGCATTGGGTAGGTGGGGCTAAATAATGATTGATATTATAGCTCCTCCAGTCAGATCCCTGCTAGATTGTGATTTAAGGGATCTAATTGGAGGAGCTATAATGTCAATCATTATTTAGTAGAAAGGGACATTTTTTAACTACATATACAAGATGTTTATTTCATTAGTGCAACCTAAATTAGTATTAGTTTTGAGGTGACAGGTGCACTTTAATTCAACTGTCCAGTTGGCATGTAAAAGCAAAGATGACAGTCTGCCATTTAAATAAAGCTTACCACATATTTGGCATCAGCCATATTGTAAAACTGTATGTACAAAGTTTTAGAGAATGCGAACGAGTATAGAATCTTAAACTGAGTGCACATGCAGAAAAACTGAATGTAATTTCTCATGGAGGGCAAAAATCCAAATGCAGTAAGCACAGTGAATGGTAATTAACTGTCAGCAATAGAGGATATGGACTGACTGCAGGAATCCTAATTTTAGATAATTTAAAATGGTAGAAGCAATGTTGTGAAGTAATCCAGAGAAACAGCAGAATACTGGTGCTTATAAAAAGAATTATCAGGGGTAAAGTGCTGATTATTACCACTGAAATCACTGGTAATCCATTCAGCAGTTAAGTCCCAGGGGGGTTATTCACTAAATTCTGAATTGTTGCATATAGGTGTGAATTCGCCAGATAAAGACAGTTGCAATAGGCTGCTACTGTCGCAGTTGCGTCTTTATAATGAGAATATTGTCACAGTTGCTACTTTATTATGGGAAAATTGTTGCAATCAACTTTAAAAAATTTTTGCGACTTTACAATAGGGAAATTGTCGCGGATTTGCTATGGAAATCCGCTGTTTGAGAATTCGACAGTCGAATTCGCACCTTAGTGAATAACCCCCCCCCCCCCCCCAATCTTCTTATAAAAGTCAATGTAAAGACAAAGGCACCTGAGGTAGGGGGTGACAATCTCAGAACTTTTTGAAGCTCAAAAAAATGTCGGCCAAAAAGCAAAACATTTTGGCCCTTACTTCTTACTACAGGCAACAAAAACTTTACTGCCTGAATGATTCACATATACAAGGTATTGCTTTTACAGTTCTTCATACTGTATGAGGAGAGGGAAGCATGAATATATTTTTAAAACTAAATAAAGAATGAAAGATCATTAGTGGGAGCCTTTCAAATCTACAGCCCTTAGCCAGCCATTTACTAGACATGTCAGCCCTGGAGATTTGGATCCCTATTAATCCAACTAGAACCAACAGAGTAGCGATTCTGGAGTTCCAAGGCAGTTTCAAACAGCTATGAAGCTGTGAACAAATCAACCTATGTGAAAAAGAAAAGCGCAAGAGAGGCACTTGATAGTGCCGTATCACTAATATTTTCATTATTTAGAGAGACCCAACGTCCCTATATAGTGGCACTCTGTGAATTGGTGAAAAGAACACCTCCCAAAACCTCTTGTAGTGAGTATAAAACGTGCAGTGATGAATAAAAAGTGTGTGCTAACTGCTCACCAGATCAAACAATTATGTCAGCTTATCAATGATAAATCTCTTCAGGATGGACTCCAATATTGTCCTTAAATCGCCAAACACATCAGATCCTCAGATTGTAGCAGCAATACAAAACAAGAGATAGAGAAAAACTTCATAGTGAAATATAGCTTTAATGCTTCATGGTTAAAAACGACAGGTACTCACATAGATTTTTAAAATGGAACACAGTGAAAGCCACTTATTTGGGCTAACAGGAAACCAGTGAAACAAGTCCCCAGGTATTGCTGTCACAACAGCCGATCTTTTCCTTCCCAAGTGATATTAATATGGGTCAGGCAGGAACTGGTATCTCCCCTCGATGCGAGGATTAAATTAATCTCGATTCTCTGTTAAACTCCTAAGGAAGCTGCATCTAAACAGCGAAACGCGTCGAGGGGAGGTACCGGTTCCTGGCTTTACCCCTGTTTGTGAAGTGCTACCGAAGCTGCTGTTTTTCCATATTACTGACCTTGGCTCATTTTGACTTTGTTTTTCAGGAATCCCTAACTTTTGGCTTTGTCTGACTGATCCAGCTCTCAATGACTTTGTCCTTGCTTTGTTTGCCTGTTACCTAGGTTTGGTTCTTGCACACTCCTGTTGCTCAGGTCCCCTTGCATCTCTGCAGCAGAAAGTCTTGTTGGTGGATACCAGAGCTTTTGGGTTTCCATCCCAGCTAGTTGTGCTGGACCCCTGCCTTGAGTCAAGTTTCCGAAAGTATCCTGACCATGTCGTAATAAATGTATGTAATTCACTTTGGAAGGCGAATATACTCTTTACCAAAGTCTTGGGATTAGGAAGCAGGTCCAACAGGAACAAAGTAATAGAATCTGTTATTTGACAATTTACAACAGCAAACCACTGTGATCCTTTACACTGTATATAAATACTCTAGTACACTTTTATTATTTTTAATGCTTTTAAAGAGAAATAAATCCATCAGAAAATTTCTTCTTTTCAGCTGCCTAGCCTGACGCTCCCTGTTACATACCTGCAACACATTCCAGTCTCTCCCCTCTTCAGCTGTTCGTACTGTGAAGCGCCCTGTGTGTGGGTGGCCGGCAACGCGCTTGGATAGACAGGCATTGTTGCTTAGCAATGACGCTGGTCCCTCCCCCTGCAGCTGGTGGGGGATTTAAAAGCCAGCGTTTTTCAGGCATACCTTGACTGAATATCAGTTTGTTTATGTTCCTAATATTGTCCCAGTTCCTATCTTTGTTAAAGTGTATCCTGTCCCTGCATCATGTACCTTGCTCCAAGTATATCCAGTTTCTGCATCTTTTCCAAGTGTTCCCTGTTCCTGCATAATTTGTGCCAATCGTTATTAAATAGACAGTACCTATTACAGTTATCACTTACAGGGGGTGAGTCTGAAGGCCGTGACCTGGGATTCTCCTTGCCGCAAAAGCCATACCCCCGGGGGATTAAGGGTGAAGACCAGAGGTTCCTTAGATTCCGCGTCTCGGATAAGCCTGTGTCAGCTCTGTAGTGATAAGAGGGTCTACTTATCCGTGACAGTATCCATGACACTTCCTAGCACGGTGTGGTACTGTACTGGGTTGTCTAGACCCTTTTGTTCCTTTGTAAATAACTTTTAAGTCATTTCAGGAAGAAACAAGGCATGAATAAGTTGCCAATTGATTGACTCCTTTCTGAACTGAAAGTTCATGTCCTTCCATCAGCCCACTAATTTGCCAGTCTGAAGTGGCGAAGTCAGTTGAATTTGGAGCAGTTCATTTAGTTGCATTCTCTCCTTCAACACACTCTGCCACTTTGTAAATAGTAGAAGTACCTGTGCACAGATGTGCAAAGTGATGAGTAAGATTGCAACTACTGTTGTCACTCAAATTGGTCATCCATTTGCCACATCACAGAGTTTTCTCAATAAGCGAACATGGGGAAGTGGCAAACATATGTGAATTCAGAGCATTATGGGACTATTTGGCCTTTAATCAGTGAGTTGATGAGTACACAGGTAATTCACCTATATGCATCAAGCAACAGAGTGTGAGGAAGTAGCAAATTTGGCAAGGTATACTGCGTTGAATTCACCAGTTTTCCATAGAAAGATCAAGTGGTGAATTAGGAGGAAGTTGGGAATTATTCTGACAGTGAGAAACATAGTAAACAAGTTGCAATAAAAAATGAGAAAAATAGATTAAAAATTTAGTATAAAATGGTTAGCTTGAAAGCTTTGGATAGTTGCCTTTATTGACAGTAGTATAGTTATTTTATTGTTATAAATTGAGTATGCTCTAGTAACATACTCAAATATGATCTTAAAATCAGCAAATAAGGAGCAATAATTACATTTAATGGATGTATGTAGTGCTACTAATCCTTTGAGAACATCTACAGTAGTCAGTAGGAAAACACTTGTGCTTTTAATGAAAACTATAAAAGCTATTTATATAGATATAACTATCAACTTAGAAAGGGGAAAATCATAACAGTAAAATCATAACAGGGCTAAATAGCGCAGCATATAATAATATAGTGTTAACTCAGCTTTAAGTTGCTCTGTCAGCCAAGTAAGTCTTAGATTAATAGTGTTGTATGGAAGCTATAAAATAAGGATAGAAGACTTTCACAAACTGCTAATATAAGTCATGGAGACAGAGGGCCTTATTGACTAAAGAATAAATTCATCTGTTCAATTCACTTCACTACAATTCGAGTCTCATCTCCAAAATAGTCGCAGATTCACTTCTATTTATTGACTAAGTGGCGACTAGTCTTGTTGAACAAGTGGACAGCAGCATTGTTTGGCGTAGTCACCCTCCACTGGTGGCAGTTGATCACAGAATCACAGAGAATCGCAGACAATAACATGAGAAGAAATGAATGGTGTTTTATCAGCTGTGCTGTAGACAGGGGCAAGTCCCTGCAGTGGTGGCGCACGGCTCTCTATTTCATTGTTTTGTTTTAATGTAATATTGCTACAGTTAAGGAAGATATCCAGACCCCTTTTGAACTATTGTTTGGAATTAACCATGACAACTTCTTCAGGCAGAGAGTTCCATAACCTCACTGCTCTTACAGTAAAGAACTCCCCTTACTAGCAATAAATGGAAATGTATTTTTCTCATATTCTCATACTATAATTGCACAGGACTTCATTTGTTTGAAATAATCTGTGATTGTCCCACCTTCCACTAGCTCCCCACACAGGACCTTTCAAGTATTGCACCTGTGTCCTTTTTTCCTCTGGCTTCCCAGACTATTAATTCTATCCACTCTGGCTTTTTCATCCATTTACTTTGTCTTATCACTTGCCTTCTACTCCTTTCGCAAAGATTTCTCTACAACTCTTTTTTTTTCATTTTCAGACTTTCTTCTCTTTCATCTTCATGCTCTTTTTCTACACAGTTCCTTTTATCATCAAACAAACTGAGTGAAAACTGTAATTTTATGAGAATGTACTCGGTAGAAAGGACCACAAATCTACTGAAATATGTTCGATTTTTTACTTGTAATATTTACAGCTTTTGTTGCATTTTGTGCTATGAAATAATGTACGTACAAACCTTGTGTAAACTAACTAGAGATGTTGATTGTAGTGCTTTTGCCAATCTCTTTGAATAGAATATATATATATATATATATATATATATATATATATATATATATATATATATATGTGATACCTTTTTTATTGAATTAACAGTCAATTTAGGTAGACAAGCTTTCAAGAGGTCTGTCCTCCCTTTATCAAGTCTCAAGCAATACATATATATACTGTATATATATATATATATATATATTTATAAAGTCTACCCTTTTAAAACTCATGCTCACATGCTAATGTACAAGAATTTACTTTAAAAAGTGTTTCTAAAAATATATCCTCCCTAAAGCATAATGTTAAGTTTGGTGTGGTTGAAGTGAATAATATATTCATTTATTCTTTTCCAATGGACTTTTTCTCAGGTGTCAGGATATAATGAGGCAATAAAGTGCCCTATCAGTTCTCTATAATCTAGATGAGAAACAGTAAGAAAATGTCATAAAGTGGAAGAGACGCTAGACAGGAACACTATGCCAGTGAAATAAGATTCATGCTGCTATCAGTGCATGTTGCTAGATGTCACGCATATAGATCATCAATTTAACTTCATAATTAGTGCTCAGCAAAGGAGACATTTCCCAGCCCACTGCCTTTTGATTAAAGGACCATTACAGGATTGTGGCATGGCTCATTTATGTGGCTGTAGAGGGTAAGGTGATCCGGTGTCCTAATGCCTGTCCTCAAATACACCTACTTAAAATTTAGAGAAGCCAATGATTACACCACTAATACGCAGAGACTGCTGCTTTCTAAAGGTAACCACAGAATTTCATTTTATGATCTGGAAGATGATCATGTGACTATTTGCCTGTGTTAAAGAAATGCATTTTATTATTTACTAATTTGAATCCTTTTACAATTTCTTACTGAAGCTCCCTCTCACTTACCTCTCTAGAACTGCACTTAAAAATCTTAAGCTGGGGGGAATAGACTGAAAGGCTAACGAATTCTGAATAACGATTCAGTAGGTCACAGGTGTGCACTCAAAAATTTGCTGCACACCTGCTATTTCTTTTTTGGACTGTTCCTTCAATATGACGACATGCATATGGACATGTCATATTGAGCTCCATGCAATTGATTTTTATGCTTATTATCAGTATGATTATACTTTGTTTACATATGAAGTGCAGCATTATATACTGTGAGGCAGGGATGCTATCATTATGTGTCAGATAAGGCTGGTGATTATGTAGCAGGGATGTAATTATGAAGTAAGGGATGTATGCGGATTCCTGTCATTTGGTTTTGGTTTGGGTCCATCACTGTGTTTTGGTTCCAATTTTTGACGAAGGATTTGGGTTTTGGATTTGTATATTTAGTAGAACAGTACTAGTTTTGGAAATTAGCAGGTCTCAGGGCTGGCAATGTCTGTTAGCTCTCCCACTTCAAAATTTTTATTTAAACCCTGCCCCATTCCATCCCAAAAGCTGGCAAACCTTATTTAATCTTCTCCCCATCTGAGCACAGCAGAACAGACCATTGGTCAGTAAAAGTCCTATCACATGCCCTAAGAAGACTTTCAAAAAGCCCGAAAAGGTGGATCATCCTGATGACATTTACACTGGCTTCAGTAGAGGAATTGACTATGTCCCAGAGGGGACTAAAGCCATTTTTAAAAATAAAAGAGTAAGGTCTTTCTCCTCCAGGTGTCATTAGCCAACACCATTCAGGAACTGCAGACTCAGGGTTTGAGGTGGGGTTGAACTTGTTATGTCACAGTTTCTGAGTATACTGCACATTTGGCCAGCCAGAACAGAATCCTACTAAGAAAGAGGAATGTCACAATTGTCACAATGACATGTCAGCAGCTTTGTAGAATAAAAAAGCCAAAATTACATCATGCTTAAGCCTGGACTCTGCAAAGTGTCTGGCGGCCACCTCCCACCTAAATATAAGAACAAAGCTGGAGCCACATGTACTGCACAAAATGGTGGCCATCTCCCTACCCCCCCCCCCTCCCACACACACCTAAATAAAAAGTAAGTTAAAGCTGGGACAACAAGAACTGCACAAAATGGTGGCTTCCCCCACCCCTCACACCCCAGCTGAATAAAGCCAAAATGGCATAAAACTGCACAATGACTTCCCACCACTTTTAGGAACAGCACTGGTCTTTGATCAATGCACATGTGGTGTTCACTAGCAGAGATACCAAAAATATTTTAACAAGAAATGTTTACCTTTTTAGTTTTAAGTGCTCCTATCACCTTGCAATTGTTAAGGAAAGTACATCAATTGATAATGTAAATAATAAAGTTGATTCTAAAAAAATACCTTAAGATTATTAAGCATTTCATGTAAGGTTGTCCTGATTTCCAGATCTGGAAGCTGCCACTAAATAATGGAAACTTGAAATGTTAGCGGCTGCCCTCTCATGGAAATGGTGAACGCGACTCTATCCGACAGTTAAATAATTGTGGGAGAACTCACATCTAGTAAAAACGCTCTGTGTGCTACTTGAGAATGAAGACGTCTCAGGTGTCAGAATAAACTGGAGCTTGAAAAGGAAATTCCCAGGGACCTCCAAAGTGGATAAGATAAACTTATCTTATCCACTCTGATGGTTCCTGGGAATTTCCTTTTCAGGCTGCCCTCTCATACCACCATCCCTCAACCATTAAAAGATGGTTCCAATGATAGCAGGGCAGCCAAACAGGCACTAAACTTTGGCCTTCGCTCACGTAATAACCAATCTGCACCAATCATCTTACTCTTTGAGGTGTAAATCACCAGGAAGACATTCTTCTCTTCTGCCATCAGCTGTAACAAAGACCAGTCCATGCCCATGCTTGAACATTGACCACACTATAGCATACTCAATGTTACCCTCAAATTTCTTGACCTTCCATCCCTTGTCATCTCAATGTAACCCCCCCTTTTTTTTTTCTCTTTCTCTCTGTAGTCTCATAATCCTACTAATCACCTATTGTGGGGGTGGAATGTCATTTGCTGTCCCAACTACTGTCCCCCACACTAAATTTCTGCTTCTCCTTAGCCCCAAACCCCCCTTCCCTTTTACATCTCCAGTTGGCCACCACATTTGTCAATCACCTCCTTCCTCTATTCCATTTTATACCGGGGTTGTCTTTTATGGAGGTATTGCTGAGAAGCAAATCAGTATAAGCTACTATGGTTCCCCAAAATTAAGACAGGGTCTTATATTAATTTCTGCTCCAAAAGATCCTCTAGGTCTTATTTTTGGGGAAACAAGGTATAAATACGGTATATTTCTCACACTTTAATGCAGCTAGGTCTTATTTTTTGGGAAACACGGTACCAGTATGGTTTATTTCTTGTACATTACCTTGTTTTTCCAAAAATAAGACATCTCCAAGAATAAGACCTAGTGCAATTTTTTCCAAGCCAGAAATATAAGGCTTTTCCTGAAAGTAAGACCTAGCTGCAGTAATGTACAAGAAATATACCGCACTGATACCGTGTTATGGATACTTGTGGCCAGTCCTATTTCTTGTGGAAGGCAGAACAATTGGCCACCAGTCCTCTTACATACTTATATTCACCTGCCTGTCTTGGTCGATGCCATCTACAACATCAAAAGTAAATAGGAGGGAGGAAGGGCAAAGAGTAGGTTGCCAGGCAGACTTCTGCTGTAATAATTAAAAAATAAATTATGTTAGTGAAAGACACTAGAGCAGAAACAGTCATATGGTTGTGGCTGAAAGTATCATAAATTTTGCATGTTTTACTCCTGGCAAGAGGAACTTTTCCTAGAACTGTGAGAATATGTCTGTCCCCAAAAAATAAAGAATGCTGAGCAATGTTCACCTGGATAGTTTATGAAAGGAGCCAATAGGAATGTGGGGGCTGAGTCAGTATCTCAAGCGCTGATTGGCTCTAAGACTTGCCTCCTTAGTCCTCATTAGTTAAACTGTACTCACTATATATCTATTGGGAGCCAACAGAAATGTGGGGGTTGGGTCAGTATCTCAAGCGTTGATTGGCTCTAAGATTTGCCTCCTTAGTCCTCATTAGTTAAACTGTACTCACTATATACCTATTGGGATCCCACAGTGCTGAGATGGGAAAATAAAGGGATTGCACTATATTAAAATATCAAATAACCAGTCAGTGATATGGGGCCACTTTCATCACACTAGTAGCTTTCAAAGTATGACCTCATTATACAAAGCATTCTCCATCATATAAAATAATATTACTTTTCCTCCAAACGTATGGGCCATTGCACTCGGCGTGAGCCATCCCCGCAGTTGCACATCCTGTATGTACATCAGTATAAAATTTGAGGGGGGCGGGGCCACTGATCCCTATGAAGTAGCTCCCCTTACTAAGCATATTACATATATATATATATATCAGTGTAACGCTGAGTTGTAAACTTGGTACCCTCCCCAAGTGTTGCACAAATCAGTGTTAATCCCACTGTGGTGTTAGTTAATTATTGGGAAACAAGCGGGGCACATAAACCAATTGGATGATAGCCAAATATATGCATAGTGATGCAGAAGAGTAAGTAGGATGACAGTGCTCATCTAGTCACATGTCATAGTGTGAGTTTAGAGCTGTATGAGAGTAACATACATCTGTGCTGAATGAACTTGAATTCCCATTGATAGCCTTTATGTGATATTAAAGATTAATCAATTGTAAGGAGTGAAAGCAACAATTGCCCCTAAAAGTCTGCAGGAGCTGTATTGATGTACTGGTTCTTAAGAGGGTAAGTTTTGGTGGTGGATATATTAATAAATCAAGGGAAACCCACAGACAGAACGCTATCTCTATACATTTATATACTGGTGTTCCAGTCTCTCATAGTATCAGAATAGGATATCCCTGTTTGTTAATATCATCTGGGTATAGTTTAGACCAGTGGCGGCGAACCTTTCAGCCCCCTAGTGCTGATGAGTGACACCTGCCCCAAAGTGCAGGCGCTGATGAATGACGTCATCGCACCTGCGTCGGGGCAGAGCTCTGGCCATGGCTATCCTACCTAAATCTTCCCTGCAAGCGAACACTCCTTCAATGTAGGATGTAATAAAAAATACAGGGGTTATTAAGTCTGAATTGTTGCGTAAAGGTGTGAATTCACCACTTCCCCATATTCAGGTATTCAGAAAACTCAACGATGTAGCAAATTCGCTAATTAACAACAGTCGCACACTACACAATAGACGGCTACTAATGCAGTTGTGAATTTATTATGGGAATACTGACTCAGTCACAAATTTGCTATGGGAATCCTCTGTTTAGTCAATAATGAGTAGAGAATCAGAGTGTAGCAGCTCGTAGTATTGAGAACTCATTTTTACAGTTGAATTCTCACTTTGATTAATAACCCCACGGTATCAAACATATACATATCCGCAACTTGTTCATATGAGGTGGAACAGTAACACATCATTTCATTGTCTAAGTGCCTCCTCTTTATACATCTCAACCGGTCACAATACCACGTTACCAACCTTATTGAATGGTTTAATAATGGTAACTTTCCAGTCAGATATCTCTTTGAGTGCTAGTTGTTCAGAGAAGGTGAGATTTTGATGATTAGATTTCTGATTTGATCAGTAACAAGTTTTAAGAAGACTTCAGCCTTTGGACTAGAACTCATGGTAGGTGTGAACGGGGAGTGTTTTTTAAGTTTATTTTCCTGTGATTCTGAGAGTACACTTTCATCTGCCAAAGATACATGTGGGGGTTATTCACTAAGGTGTGAATTTGACTGTCGAATTCTCAAACAGCGGATTCCCATAGCAAATCCGTGACAATTTCCCCATTGTAAAGTCGCAACAATTTTTTTAAAGTTAAGATTGTGACAATTTTCCCATAATAAAGTAGCGACTGTGACAATATTATCATTATAAAGACGCGACTGCAACAGTAGCAGCCTATTGCCACTGTCTTTATCTGGCAAATTCGCACCTATACGCAACAATTCAGACTTTAGTGAATAACCCCTGTAAATCATATAGTTTTACCCTCTCTGTCTCTGATAGATCAAAATTATGTGTAGTATGTTGTATTTCCTGCAAGAAAAGGTTCAGGTCTTAATTAATCTTGTTAAACATATCCCATTTCTTATTAGGAGCAAATCCTAAATCCTTGCTTTAAGCTGTCTGTCATTTCTATGTGAAATGAGATTGATAAGTTCTAGAGAGTTGGAAATGTCATTAACCCATACTTGGGTCTCTCTTGGTAACTCCTGTGAATAGTTGAGTCTGAACTTGTCTCTTAGATTTCTTGGGCGAAATTTATTAAACTCGAAAAAGCCGTTTTCGCTTTTCCAAGTTTAATAACTCGGGAGAATGATTTGAAGTATCTCCTGGTAAGTATCGCGAGATTTGATTGTGCTATACTTGCCGTGACAAACATTTTAAATTGAATATATCCATGGAAAGGTAGCTATATTGTATGAATGAGAAAATGTAGTCCAAATTCGAACTGACTATAAGGAGGCGCAAAACAAAAAACACTAAT
>WMED01022664.1:0-11203 GCA_019650415.1 Pipa parva | reverse complement strand
CTGAATTGTACAGTGCTGTGTAAATTTGTGGCGCTTTATAAATAAAATTATATATACATAGATACAATCACGCAATGCTCTTTCACATGTAAGTCATGTACTAACTCCAGGTAGAAACTGTAAATTAGTGCATGCAACCATATATTTCCTACAGCCTTACTGTTTATAGATTGTACCTTCCTTCAGTCTGACAGTGAAGCTTATCAGTATATTAATGGCTGAATTTCTGAAAAGTGGTAAGTGACTGAACTAATAACATAACTACGTAATAAACGTTTTAATCGTAACCTCCAAAACCATGGAAAACAGTATAATTATCAAAATCCAACACCAAACTATGCATCCAAGCTATTGTAAAACCCAGTAATAGCTTTAGTAATTTCTTTAGAGGATTAAATATAAAATTGCCCTTTACATTTAATTTTTTACATGCAAAATAAAAAAAAGATTAGTTTTACCATTTCTCAATACAAAACTAAAAAAAAGATTAGTTTTACCATTACTCAATAATAATCTAAAAAGAAAACCTGTGTCTGCGAGTTCTAAAACCACTTTGCGCTGTGTGACATCCCAGATACTTACCTGAGCAGGTTTTTCAATGATCCCATCTTGGGACCCATGGTATATATAAACTTTTCCAAATCCATCATCATATGGCGCCCCGACTGCAATGTCTAAACAAAAAAATGAAGTCGGATTAATTTATTTTTACATTTGTTCCCTGCAGAATATTTACACCTACACCCTATGAGCTAGGGTCCCAATCCTAACAAATAAATAGCACATTTTCATTCTAACGATTTGAGTCCGTTAATAACATATCAAAAGAAAACTCTTTTATAATTGTGAGTTGCAAAACTTTTTGAAAAACGGGTTCATTCTTGAGGTTGAAGTTCACATCTGCCTGAAGTAGGGGCCTATGAGTCCCCTCATTTTGCAGTGTATACTTTTACATTTTATTGAGGTATAATTACTAAACCACATTATTTTTTAAAACCATGGGCATCACTAAATATTAACAATATGGAATGATGCCATAAATTACAGGCACTCAAAATAGTTGTGTATTCCCTCTCACTCCTCCTTCGACATGTTTGTCTTAATGAATAGGATCCTATTGCTACTGATAATTTGTATTTTAAAATGTATATCTAAGGTCCAATATTAATCAGTGAATGAGACACCGATTACAGTAACTCCCAACCCCCTTTGCCTTGGATTCATTATATATGTTCAATATGCAGGGTTTTCATAGCTAAAATGTGTTTTAGGAAAAACCCTCATTCTGATTTCCATAATCACAACTTGTAGGTAGGTGGGGTGTGTGGAGATCTGTTTGAATGACTGCCCTTTTCACTGAGGTATTTTTGTAATGTAACTGTTGACATTTATAGATGTAGAGTTTGTCATTGGACAACAACACAATATCATAGATAAAGAGAATATTTTGCTATTATGAAATATCACATACAAATAATTCTTTTTTTTTTTGGATTCATGCTGGCTAGAGTTGGAATGAGACACATTTCTACTCTAGAACAATTGAGAGAATAATTGCTTTCCACTGCATCCTTACCAGGGAAGCCATCTTGGTTTATGTCTCCTATGCTCTTTACTGAAATACCAAACATTGAGTCTTTGGTTCCCACAATACGAATTGGAGAGACTTCATTCCACTTTCCCATTTCATTTATATAGACATAAATGGCACCTCCTATTTCTTTGTCATTTTTATCAAAATATTGTGGGGCTCCAACAACGATGTCCTGCCACCTGAGGTACGAAAAAAAAGTTTGAAAGACTTTAATTTATATTAAGCCATCTTACACATCATAGTATAAATAGAAACAAATTCTGCCTGCTGGGCTAACTCTCTCAAATATGTTATCCAGTTTATTCTAACACCAGCATTTCTTTAAATGGGTAATGGTCCCTATGCAAAGGGAAGGAGGGGTGTATACTTCTTTACAAAACTTTACCTTGCCATGGTGTGCTCAACTCATGCATTCTTATCTATGTCTCCATTCATTCTGGCCACTGGGAAATATGACACATGCTTTCCATGCATAGAGTGGTCAGTGGCATGAGCTTAAGGCATATTATGCCTACACTGTGGAGCTGCAGATTAAGATTGCTTTATCAGGGTGGTTTGCAAATCCACTGCACCCCCAATGTTCAATGTGAAGAAGGCAAGAATCTTTCGTAATATATAATAATGACTTGACAAAGCATGCAGCATAATGCAGATCCAGCAGTAGCTGAGGACATACAGTTTGCTTGTGCTAAATCAGTCACCTTCAGTCTGTGGCTATTCAGCTGCTGCTGAACCTCCAGCATCCAAATGATAACAATGCAGAGAGTTGTAATTCATAAAAAAGCTGGAGAGGGGTAGGTTGAAGATCACTGCTCTAAATGTTAACCTGTCATTTAAATTGCACATGTTACCATATGGCAGTGTTTGTGTCCTAATCGCCACTTCCTATTTGTCTGTAACACACACAGCAGCTAGATGAAAGGCTGACTCACAGGAAGGATGTGAGCACTGACCCACAGATTAGGATAGCAGTTCTGTTGCACCATGTCACAGAAAAGAATTTGTCTTATTCATTTTGTGCTTCCCATCAAACTCTTATCTGTTTTGACTTACGTCAGCAGCATACAAGGGATATTTATACAAAGGCAGGTGATAGCGACACCGCAGAAAAACAGAAATCTTAAAGGTAAACGATCAACATAATTGTTTTTTTTATTTGTAACATAATTGATCTGAAAATATACCAAGACAACAACTGTATATTGTTTGAATGTGTCATATTCTGTCAGTTTGAATTACGTTAGATTCATATTAAATTCTTTATTCTTGCTTGCTTTACATTTGTTTATAGTATTTGAAGACTTGCAACTTAATTCTATGAAGGCCTCACCCTGGTAGGAGAGATTTCTTTTTGTCAGAATAGAGTAATAGAATACTTTCCTACATCAGAATAAGCTATACTTACTCACAGGGCTCCCTTAAAACTTGTAGTTCTCCCAAACAGAAATGGAAACCGAGGGCAGCAGCTATTCTCTAACTAGCAATACCCTCGCCTTTTATAAATATCCCCCATCCGAGTCAAAAATATGATATATTAAACTAAAAAAAAAAAAGAGATCTGCAGTTATATTTTCCCAGTGTCTACAAAACCTGGAGAGTTCATGTTTTTTAGTAATTACAGCCCAGTTTACGTTACTAAAAACAAGAAGGATAAAAACCATGAAAAGCTCTAATGAAGTATTCAAAATCAAGGTTCATTCTTGAGAATGTATTATATGATTCTTATTTTTCTCCTGTAGCTTTTCTGTTTTCATTGTCAGGAAACTAGAAGCCTAAAGCCTGTTTACAGACAAACATTTCTGGAAGATGTGCTACGCTCTGGTTAGCAAATAATCTAATTATTTCATAACTGAGCTAAATAAAATGACCTGCTAAATAAAATGAAGTAAGGCATCAAATACAACTAATGCTCATGTATTTTCAGAGGTTCTTCTTCTTACATACAGACAAAAAGACTTACCCATCTTTGTTAAGATCCACAACAGTTACATCATAACCAAATGAAGAAGCCAGACCTTCCCCTTCAAAAATATGTTCTGGAGATAACATCCTTTCATTGGCTGGATATTTCTTTAGCAGGACAACAGCCCCACTGTGATTAGCTCGAGGGGCTCCAGCAACAAAAGTCATTTCATCCTTAGAAGTTATTCCTTTTCCAGTGTCTAGAGAAAATCCTAATTATTGTAAAAATAGAGGAGATGAAAATTAATGATTGGAAAACAGAGGAAATGTAAACTTGTCTCTTTGACTGTCTCACATATTGATCTTTAAAGATCTTGTCATTTTTTAACTGTATAAATGCAAGGAACATGCAAAACATGAGTTGTTTTATTTGAAATTTGCTGTGTTGTACTCTCAGGAGAATGGATGGAGAAGGATGGAGAGAAGACTTAATAGAAGGAGATATAAGGAATAATTTGGTGTAAAGTTATGGGTGACTGCTCTGTACTTACAAAATTAAATTAGGACATTTAAAAAAATGTGGAGAACATCAATGAGAATTCACCAACATGGGCAAACATTTACAGTGGTCTAGTTTCCAAAAGCAACCAGAGGTTGGCTTTCATTATTTTAGTTCCCCTATACAAGTAAATGTTACCTGGTGATAGGTTCCTATACTCCAGTAAACAATTTCCTCTTCTGATGATTCTCACTATTCTACTGAAACATTACCCCAAAACAGCATGAGATGTCTAACGTGGAAACATAGTTTATAAGGCTGAAAAAAGACACAAGTTCCCCCAGTTCAGTCTATTTTCCTGCAATGTTGATCCAGAGGAAGGCAAAAAAAAAAAAAATCATGAGGCAGGAGCCAATTATCCTCATATTAGGGAAAATAATTCTTTCCTGACTTCAAATACGCAAAAACAATAATTCCCTGGATCACGATTCCACCTCCAGTGTTCTAGTACCCACAACTTGTAATGTTCCTACACTGAAGGAAAGCATCCAAACCAGTTCTGAACTTCTTAATGGAATCAACCATGACATGATGAGATGTTCCATAGCCTCACTGCTCTTATAGTAAAGAACACAGAATATGCCCCCTTGTTATACTTACAGTTCTCTGTACTGACCCCTGATATATATACAGTATGTGTGTGTGTGTGTATATATATATATATAGTTATTAGGTCACATCTTAATCTTCTCTTTTTCTAGACTAATCTTTCTTGGTACTCTAATTTCCCCATTTCTTTTATTGTTTTAGTAGCCGCCTTTGAACCTACTCAAGCTCAACTACATCTTTTTCATGCACTGGTGCCCAAAACTGCACACAATATTCCATGTGTGGTCTGACCAGCGCTTTGTAAAGTGGTATAATTATGTTTGTGTAATAATAGTAACATAGTAACATAGTAACATAGTTTATAAGGCTGAAAAAAGACACAAGTCCATCCAGTTCAGCCTATTTTCCTGCAATGCTGCAATGTTGATCCAGAGGAAGGCAAAAAACCCTTGAGGCAAGAGCCAATTATCCTCATATTAGGGAAAAAATTCCTTCCCGACTCCAAATATGGCAATCAGAATAATTCCCTGGATCAAATTCCCACCTTCAGTTATCTATTACCCATAACTTGTAATATTCTTACACTGAAGGAAAGCATCCAAACCAGTTTTGAACTCTTTAATGGAATTAACCATAACAACTTCCTCAGGCAGAGAGTTCCATAACCTTACTGTCCTTACAGTAAAAAATCCCCTTCTATGTAGATGCAGAAACTTTCTTTCCTCTAAACGTAGAGGATGCCCCCTTGTTATACTTACATATCATAATGATATGATTTTGGTTGTAATGTGTACTTCACTGAGAGCAAACCTGGTTACAAAGTGTACTTCACTTACAGCAAACTGTATAGATATGAGTGCCAGGTGCTGCATTTGGGTTTTCTCCACTTTTAGATCCAAAGTTGAAAAATTCATAAACCTTATATGATAATACATGGACTAGTCTGGATCTCAACCATGATATTGGGGAGGAATATTTTCCCAGGAAGACAGAACTAGCTGCATTCCTCCATTAAAGGACCAGTGACACCAACAATAACTGAAATTCCCATTTGGATTGGCATGGCAGTTATCTAGACACAGCACTTGTAGAAATGGTATCTTTGAAATTAGGTTCAAAAATTGTATTGCTTTATGTCTGCTCTTAATTTTACTGAGAGCAGCCATGTTGTTACACAACAGACCTTACCCAGTCCCATTGTTTTCTATGGTGCTTAACGTAAAGAATATCCAGGAAGTGTGCCCTAAAGCCTGGTTTTTAAAGCTAAATATATTCTTCTGTACACAATGTATACAGTTTGGATGCAGAATCTGAATATAGAGTAACAAATAAGTGCATTAGACACATTTTCAATTTTTGATGTTTTAATTTTGGTTTTATCTCCCCTTGAATTAACATGAATATAGTTTTGCAGATTATGAACTGAATGTATTTGTTGTCTTTTTACAGCCTTTCCTCCTTTGCTACTACATTTTTTAAACATACTCATAGGCCTTGCAATGAATAAAGTGATTATTATACTCTAGTTTCAATTCTGCTGAAGGACCTTTGTTAAGACAAAGACTACAGTGTTCCCCCGGGGCATGTAATTGGAGGCCAACACTGTATTTGTGTTATGTGAATGATGTGAAATAGAGTCTATCTGTGAAAATCCTGCTTTTGCTGAGACTGCCACTATGACAAGCTTAGCAACTTTTTCCGTTTTACTAAAGACTAGTGTTGAAAACACTATTGTGTTGCTGTAAAGAAAACAATTTTTATTGTGTTTCAGTAAAGAAGACATTTTTACTGTGTTTCTATAGAGAATCATTTTTCATTGTGGTTCTATAGAGAAGACTTTTTATTGTGTTTGTGTAGAGAAGTGTTAAGCTTCTTTAACAAGCCCTTAGTAGGAAGAATTGCTAGTGTTGCTATGCTACCAGTGTGGGACTGTGTACTTATTTTGTCAATCTGCCTGCAAAATTAGGGGGAAGCAGGGAATCCCACACCTGAGAACTGACGAATTTTTTTGTTGTGGTTTAATGAGGATTTTTTTTTTTCCAACAATTAAAAACAAATCTGAACCCTAATTTTCATTAAAGGATAACTATAGCTTTAAATGATATTTACCTGATCATGCCCAGCAGCAGTACACTAACAGTACTGCTGCGCAATCAGCTAACAATCCTGGGCATAGGATCGTGAGATGGAAGCTGAGTGTGTAGCACAGGGGTCCCCAAACTTTTTCCACCGGGGGCTAGTTCACTGTCCCTCAGACCGACGGAGGGCTGGACTTTAGAAAAAAAACTATGAAAATCCCTATGCACACTGCACATATCTTATTTTAAAGGAGACCTAAAGTCAAAAAATAAAAAACAAGTGTTAAAATACTTACCTTATACTGAGCTGATTGATTACAGTCACAGCATGAGCTGTGCTATAATTAGCCAGCTCCTGATGCTTGTCCCCCGACACGTCCTTGTGCTGCCCCACAACTCCCTCCTTACTGCATGTCCTCTGAAGGGGGGTGCTATCCTGGTGCTCGCCTCCCTCCAACCTACCTTGTACCCGGCCCAATGTGCTGTAAAGATTACAGCACTCCTCACTTCCTCCCCCTGCTTCCTGATGATGTGTTGTAAGATCATTAATATGCGCCGGGAGAGGGACAGAGAAGCGCTGTAATCTTTTCAGCAGACTGAGCAGGGCTGGATACTAGGTAGGTATGGGTACGGAAAAGGAGGGGGACGAGCACCATGATTACACCCCCCTCCTGCAGCTGCCTCTACCCATAGTGCCAGCCCGGCGACGGGGGGGGGCCGGATGCGGCCCGCGGGCCGTAGTTTGGGGACCACTGGTGTAGCCGTACTGCTACTGTTTGCCAAAATGAGGAAGGGGGCGGGTACTTTATGATGATGTATATGACATACAGAGGGAGGAAGAGAGCTGTATCGGTGAGTTTTTCATTTCATGATCCTGGGCATAGGATCGTGAGATGGAAGCTATTTGTGCAGTAGTACTGTTAGTGTTCTGCTACCGGGCATGATCAGGTAAATATCATTTAAAGCTATAGTTATCCTTTAAGAGTTTAATTAATTAAAAAAGTTGATCTGTAATCCATAAAGTGTATTCTTGAGCAAAAAAAAAAGGCTCATGATAATCAGAATCAATTCTACAACAAATTTCCCTATTTGGTGGAATTTCTAACTGTATCATCATGCAGCTTATTTGTAAAATATAAAAAGGACTGTAAAATATAAACTATAAAATGGACTTTGATGTGCTTCCTATGTACAGTGAGAACAGTTTTATGGTAGAAAACTGATTGCTCAAATTTAAGGAGTATCCTAAAAAATTCGGTCTATCTGCTTGCTAGGGTGTAAGCAGATAAAGAGTTTACAGTTTGTCCAGCCAAATCAATGCAATACAGTTTTCATAGTCTAATTCAGTTTTAAGCAGGATTTTAAGTAGGTTGTATCATGTAATGCCAATGAAACACTTCAATAAAGACTACAGTTTGAAATGAGTGTTATCCCCATTTCATTTGATTATATGCGTGAAAATGCAGCATGCGACCAATGTATTTACCGTATGCTAAAGATATGGAACACAAGACTCGAATCGTACTGCCAGTGAAAGTTTTAATGAATGATGATGCTACAATTGAGATATGATTGGGAATGCCAAAACATAGCATCTTCATTCAGTAACAACAAACCTAGGTAGCTATTAGTCATCACATCAATGGAGTTCTCCGACCAAGCTTTAGGGCGCTCAGATTTGTACAAGAATTGGTCTGGATCAGTACTGGACATAGTTGTCATAAAGAGAAGACCTGTATGCATGTGTGAAGGCCACAGAAATGAGAAAAAGGCATAGTTGTAAGAAAATATATAGAGTGAAAGAGAGAGACAACAGGTATATAAAATGAATATACAGACATCATCCCTGGACTGGAACCATTGGTGCACAAATTAAGTGAATGTTGCAGTGTGTTGTTTTATACAAGATTAACTTGTAACTTTGCTCTAGTTTTCATCTTATCTATGTTTCATTACATTCATAGTACTGCAGCAGTATTTCCCTAGGGTGGTCAACACCAGTAATTCTCTGGTGCAATCAGCACCAATAATTCCCCAGGGCAGCCAACACATTTAATTCTCCAGGGCGACTAGCAAGAGTAATTCTCCAGGGTGTAGTGTTTAAATCACTGTGACAAACATACAGTTTTGGAGACTGCTGATAAAATTGTACATTAAGACCTACAAGAGATTCTCAGTGAGAGTAACATATATCTTTTAATATATCTTTCTTACTCTCCCTTAAATCAAGAATAAGAACATAGTTTAACATATGCCCTAAAACATTACAAGTAGTTTGTGAAATTGAAGACGCAGTGCGTTCGCAACAGTTTTACACTACATATTTATGTTAATATATAAACAGGTTTATATACGAAAATGTGCCTGGATTTCACATATGTATGTATTTGGGGAAAAAGAGAAATATGGTAAAGTTGGGAAAGTCAGAAAGTAAGGAAGAAGCCAAACCCTGAAGCATCGTCTTTGGTTGAAAGTAGTCTTCGTCCACCACTGATTGTGGTCAAATTAAAATTCAGTTTCTGCCGAAATGTGTACTCTTTAATACATGCCCATATTCTTTCTCATTTATTTGAAGAAATATGAGCTGGTGTTCATGTTGTGTTTCAGTAATTTTCAGTTTGCTCCAGTAAACATATAAAAGCAGCTATATATAATATAAAGGAGAACTAAAGGTATATAATAACAAAGACGTATTAAAAAACTTACCTTATATTAAGATGAATCATTACAGTCACAGCATGAACTGTGCTATAATTTTCCTGTACCGATGCTGACTTCACAGCACAGGCTGACACAGCAGCCAGTGCGAAGCTCCTCCCACTTGGTTATACCAGTGGTGAGAAATGGTTTCAACATCATCATGTTCATTGTGGGGGGGGGGGGGGGGGGGGGGGGGGCAATGAGAACACTCCCCGCAATGAGCGTGATGATGTTCGAGGCCGGTACAACCAAGTGGGAGGAGCTGTGACTGTAATGATTCATCTCAAATTCTCAATATTAGGTAAGTTTTTTAATGCATCTTTTTGATCGGAACTTACAGTGAGCAACACACTCACACTTTACTGTCATTTTTATGAAAAGCAGATACGGGAACTCGAGCTTGTAAACAGAGTACATTTTCTGTTTTTAAGGGTAAGAAAGAGATAAGTTGGTTGGGACTACGGTTACCTAAGTAACTGTGAGCAGGAACAGGAACTAAATCTGCCCTGCGCTTGTTTTCCCCACCAGTTTCATAAGGTCCATCTTCTAAAATTAACAGGTTGTCCAATGAATCATTTTTGTGTTCTACTCGAACCACTCCTATGGGTGAAATGAAAAATGACACAAAAAAAAATAAATAAAAATACAAAACTGAAAAAAAAAAAAAAGCAATGAAGCAATGATTAAAATAAATGTTTACACAACTGAGTGAACCGAGTCATAAACATAAAGTAAGCGGCGTTCAGAAAATGCCGATGAACATTCTGAGATTCCGTGATTTCAGAGCATCATCAAAAATGATGAATAAATTAGAACATGGAAGGAAATGAAGAGAAATAAAACTAGACCCCAGCAAAACTAATTAAAGCTTAAAATATTTAAAGGAAAAATATACATGATTAACTAGAGGGAAATAATTGTGAAATCACTGATATGACATACTGTATATCACCGCTTTAAAGCAGTCACCTATTTATAACATAGTCCCTGTGGTTGGTTGTATTGTTGCACAAATAATTGTATGCTTAATGTATCATTTTACAAAGAATAAAAAAAGTTTTACGTTATGCATATTAATCTATTTAATGATTGTCTGGGGCTGGTGATATCAAACACGTGTAAAATAAACAGTCCCACCTTTCCAGTTATATGTTCCTGGAGCTCCAAATACGACATAATGAAAGTCTTTAGTAAAAGTTGCAGCTACACCTTGTTGGCAAGAACCAAAATATTCATGACCCCTTAGACGACCGTCGCAGAAATTCCAGTCACCACCATCCATCTCATCTGAAATGGTGAGATCTTGGCTGAGCATGTAGCACCTTCCTGTGATATCACGGGATTCCTGTATTGTGTTTACTAACCTTCTTCTTTCATATCGATGGGCACAAGTCTGTTATAGGAAAATAATATTATTAAAGGGAATGTTAAAGGATGTTAAATCACGATCTAGGAGGGATCTGATTGGAGGAGCTATAATGTCAATCAGCATTTATCCCCACCCACCCCGGGAAAGAAAAGGCAGGCTGACAGGGAAGACAACAGAGAGAAATGCTGTTTAAAGGTACATTTTCAAAAATACATATATATATATATATATATATTTTTTTTTTTTTTTAAACAATATTTTTATTAGGTTTTCTTCATCTTAATTACATCCAACTTATATATTGCTATTAACTATTTACATAAGCACGCACTGCCATATAAAATATCACTTATCTTCCACATATCTGATAATTGTTACCTGCTGTTATACATATTTTAGGCCTTGCCATCTATGTAGTACTAGTTAATTTAGTCATTCTTCTTCATCCCATC
>WMED01022663.1:0-11198 GCA_019650415.1 Pipa parva | reverse complement strand
TGGAATTCATTTGTAGTATATTTTAGATTGCGGAATTCCAAAACGGTTTTCAATTGGTCCTTTTTTTCTTTTTTTTTTCCGTTTGTTCAGATCATTTTATGCTGGTTTTCATAGTTTTGTTCTTCTTTGCATTTATATGGCCTTATGGTTGCTAACGTCCATTAACCTACCAACCAACCCCTGAGTGACATACATGGGGGTAATTCAGCATACTCCGAACTTACCCTCCGATCCTTCGTCTCTGTTCGCACAGACTTTTATGCACTCGCTGATGTGCTGCGCGGACATCAGCGAATGCTTTAAAGGTATTTCAGTCTCGCAAGGCTACTCGAGTTGAGCCTCGCCAAGACTGGAATCCCTTTAAAGCGTTCGCTGATGTCCGCGCAGCACATCAGCGAGCGCATAACAGTCTGTGCGAATAGAGGCGAAGGATTGGAGGGTAAGTTTGGACTATGCTGAATTACCCCCACAGACTGAAAGAGCTTCAGTACAGTCTGAACAGAAAGATAAGTAATAGAAAACAGTTCTATATAAAATAATCAAATCTCAGATTAAAAGAAGCTAAAATGACATGGGAAGTAAAAAGTCACCGGCATAGTGTGTATGTATGTATGTATGTATGTATGTATAATTTTATTTATAAAGTGCCACAAATTTACGCAGCGATGTACAATTCAGCGATTCAAGTACAATACAAACAAGGGAAAAGTGCATTAAGCAATACAAGTAAAATAAAGCAAGGGTACAACAAATTAAGCACTAGGTAGTGATTGACACAAGAGGTTGGAGGTCCCTGCCCCAAGGAGCTTACAATCTAAGTGGCCTGCTCTTAGTGTTTGTAGGCTCATTTAACATTCTGCCATATATCTGTTTGCCCTCATCTAATTAACATGTAACAAGACCCTCCATGATCATTTTTCCCACCATACCCACACTGCTCTATTGATGAATATATAAAAATATTAGATATTTTTGCCGAGGGCATCTGCAGAGTTACAGTCCAAACATAACTGATACAATTGTTCAGGAGTGGGGAACACACCCAATGATAAAATGCACAATGCAATGTAAACTGTCTTTAGTTCATAAGTGCATTGTACTATGTAAATATTTTATTTAAGGCAATATTGTACCTAATAAAACAAAGAAATCTGTAATTTGCTTACAACATTAACCACCATGGTGCTATCTCCAAGGCTCAATGCTTGTAAATCCCTTTCAGTTAAAATACCATATATTTTATAGGGTATTCACATGTCTTTGCAGACTATTAATTCAGCTACATACTGCCTAAATATGTGTACCCTCCAGCCTGACTGCAACTGATCTCGTGACAGGAAGATTCCACAGTTAGTGAAAGCTTAACCTGATGTATTCCTGACTAATCATTCTATAGCTAAAGCTTTAACGATATATTGAATTTGTACGTGTGTGTGTGTGTGTGTGTGTGTATATGTATATGTATATGTATGTGTGTATATATATATATATATATATATATATATATATATATATATGTGTGTGTGTGTGTATATATCAATACATTTAAATAGGATGGTATAATCTGTAAAACATTATAAAACACGCAAATTTCCGGATGATGAGAAAAAAATATACTTTTTTTTTCTTTCTTTAAAGTATTATGAAGTCCGTTATAAATAGAGAAATCTTTTGCTCACTTTGAAGCAGGTGATGAGATATATGTACCGCTTGTGGATAATATTTAGAGGTGGAGTCCATGTTCCTTCTATGACAACAGGCATACTATTATGTAATACTGTTTATTCATATCATTTACACTGAAGTTCCATCAGCACCTACAGGAGTTGATCACCCTCAGCCAGACATTTGTTTTGTAATGCAATACTGACATTCATACGTTATGCTTTTGGCAGATTACAATTCATTTGAACACAACTCATTTGTAACCTTCCATAATAAAGAGCTTATAAAGGCTTTTTTTTTTTTTTTTTGCTGCTGTTTGCAAACATTTGTTTCAAATAGATTTCTTCTTGTCTGTTCGCCTTCTTAAATATGTGGCCTTTTCTTTCTGTTCTCTTGTGACCAGGGATTTAGTATGTTTTATAGCAGGGATGAGCAATTAATTTTCCCATGGGGCCACATGAGACATAGGAATGGCTTTAGAGGGCCAGACTGCCCCCAGAATACCCCCTCCCCCACTGTGTTGCCCCTTCCTTCCTACTCCCTACCCACTGAAGGAAGGGGGGGGGGGGTGCTATCTTGGTGCTTCTCCCTGTCCCGGCTCTGTCTGATCTAGCGCTTAGTCCTAGTGCTACAGCGTTCCTCTCTCACAGGAAGTTGAAAACTTTCAACTTCCTGTGAGAGGAACGCTGTAGCACTAAGCAGCTGGGACAGGGAGGAGGAGGGCAAACACGGCTGTCTACCTCTTTTCCCGACCCTGTCATCTGATGTTGGCAGAAGGGCAAGGCCGAAGCCGTCTACGGGCCGGATTCAGCCCACGGGCCGTAGTTTACCCACCCCTGCTTTGTAGTATTTCTACAGCAGTTTGTTATAACAAGAACATTATATCAATGTAAAGAAGAATTGCACTTGCGCTATAAAGTTGTTATTTTCATTGGGATTCCAAACAGGGGCATAGACTACCAAAAGTTACTGGCTTCTTTGTAAACCTGTATCTTTGAATTTTAATCATGATTTTAAAGATAAGGACAAGTTCTATTTTAATCGTTTCTATTCCAGATTTGTCTGCTGTGCTGTCAACCTAATGTTTTGGTTGGAATCAGAAAAATCGAGATCGAAAAACTTGATGAAAAGTTTCTGTTGGTAAATGTCGATTGAAAAAATCTTGCGATATTTCCCACGAGAAACTTCCGAGATCTCGCAGGAATAAACTAGGAAAAGCAAAATCGGGCTTTTGTGAGTTTATTAAATTTTGCTCTTAAAGCTGCAGGGCAGCCACTCTGTGTCAGACTCTCTCTCCCACTCTTTTATAGAACAGTAACATTTAAAAAAAGTAATTAAACTTTCTCTTTTAAAAATGACACCTTTTTAAAGTCAGTGTTCCATTTTTATGATTTTAATGTTTGTTTCCTGATTGAAGACCTCTCTGGTCAGCTGTATAAACAAAAAATCCACTCGGTCAATCTCAGATAAAACACATTTATGACTTGGTCAAAAAGCCCAATGAAGTTAAAAAAAAGTGCTGTATAATAGAATTATGGAGGATTTATATTACTGGTTTCATTGTCTTTTTTTTCAGAAATACAATAGTGGTGCATTTTGTATAAATATCCCTTTCTTATTGTAGTTCAGTCATTTTCCTTTCCCTGACTATAGCAAACTGTGGTTCATGACTATTGGGAAATCAGTCTGCAAGTTGGGAATTTTTCCACTTCACAATATGAACTCAAAAATGATTTGGGCGAGGCTAGGAGGAGCCCATATGACTTCCTTGTGAATATAATCAGGGTGCAGTTCTAATCGCAGAGGTTCTCAGGGCCGACTATGACACTGGTGTTGAAATAAATGCACGTGAAGTTCCCAGTATAACTTACTTGCTTACCAGTGTCAAAATTCAGTATTTTTTGTTAAAGATTTTGAACACATCTGGTTTGTGATTGATTAAAAAGAAAAAAAAAATTAATTTGGCATTTAATAACATGGTGCTATAGATACTTTTTTAACTAGAACCTTGAGAAGAAATGTCGATCCAATAAATGCAATGCTTATACCAGTGATGGTCAACCTTTTTTGGCCTGGGAGCCATATAAAATTGCGACACGAGTCATGGGCCGCTTCAAAGTTGCAACTTTTGTAATCGCAAATTTTAAAGTAACAGCAGCGATAATTTTCCATACTAAAGTCGCGGCTGCGACAATATTCTCATTATAAAGATGAGACTGCGACAGTAATAGTCTATTGCGACTGTCTTTAGCTGGCAAATTCACACTTAAACGCAACGTTTTGGATTTCAGAACCTGGTTCCGCGGGCCGGATAGCAGGACATAGGTTGGGTATCACTGGCCTATACAATGTTGTGTTTTTTTCTACTTGATGTCAACTAATTTTTAAGTAAATCTGTAGAAAAAAAAAATCTGCCCCATTTTGTATTCTACTATTCATAAATAAGCAAGTTTTCAGTTAATAAAACAGTGCACAAAGTTTATGTGCTTCCAGAACTCAATACTTTTTATAATGTTGGATTCAATATTTTCAGTCTATGGGCAGAAGAGTGGTACACCTATAACCTGGTAGAATTTTCTGTCCTTCCCACAGACCCTGTTATGTCAGTGGAATAATCTTGATAGCAATTTTTCACTTAAAGGCTCCCATTGTTTAAGACTTGAAAGATTTATTTATTAAAATAGGTACATATCTAATCTTTTAAAACCTCGAAACCTTTAAAAACATTTAAAAGGATGATACCAGAGGATCAATAGGGGTATTATAGCCCACCACTGCTTCAGTTGGGTTGGGGGAGCATCCTAAAACTTGGAACTCTTTGCAGTCTCCAGTCCCTGCAAATATTCTGCAGACTAAATTGTCCCCAATTCATGAATCAATTAAAAGAATTGAATGAATAAGTGAGCCTGTTGATTTCAAATAGAGAAAGCGATAGATGGATATTGATAAAGTGAATGCATAATATAAGTATTTGATTGACCCTGCACAAATCAGGCTGCTGGAAACAAATTTCATATGATTTGCAATATGCTACTGTCATTAGAGTTGTATAATTGTTTATTCCATCATGAAATGTATACGTGTATACATAATGCATGAAGGCTGTTTGTGTAAACCATCTCTTATTGGCTTCCAGTTCACATTATCATAAAGGAAATGTTGCACAGCTGATTAAATATATTATATTTAGCAACACTGTTTAATATTTAGTACCGGTATATATTTTTCTCATTGTTCAATTTTTGTCCTTTTCTATTTGATCGAACAACTTTCTTTTCTATTTGATGTTCCTGGTAATGAACTTGTGTTGAAAATGATTAATAATTCTGGCTACCATAAACTTTACATTTTTTTTCTTTTGTTGTAGGCTTAGTTTATGTAATTCAGATGCACAAATGGACCCTGGTGATCCCTGGAATATCTTCTAATGACTCCATTGTTTGGCCTTGGTTGGAAACGATTTCTGAATCTGCTGGACCCTTGCTTTGAGCTGTTGAGTACATTGAGCTCTTGTCCTAATGATGGGACATATATATTATTCCTGCTCATATAACCTACTCAAGTCCTAGTTTTGCCTCTTCTGTCACCCCACCTGTTTGCCTTGACTGGATCTGTTGTACACTTCATTTGTTTCCCTGTGGTGCCTTCTCTTCCTGGTGAACATTTTTATCTTAAGGCTGGCAAGATGATGTGTGAAGTGATGCCCACCATCAATGAAGACAATCGCCGGGGCTCCACATATAGCTCCGACGATGCTAACTTTGAGCAGCTGATGGTGAACATGCTCAATGAGAGAGAACGGCTTCTGGAAACTCTTCGGGAGACTCAGGAGAGCCTCGCCACAGCTCAGTTGCGCTTACGTGAACTAGGTCATGAGAAGGAATCTCTTCAGAGGCAGCTTAATATTGCACTGCCCCAGGTAGGAACATTACAGCATTCAATTTTTGGTATTATTGCCCCTTTTAGGGCTTCTTTACACTTTTGTAAGGATAAGACCTGATCATTAATTCTTATGGGATAGGGTACAATGGCAAAAGTGACCAGAAGAAACTAAATGAGGCCCGGGAATAGTGGTAGGCAGCTCAGGCAGTTGCTTTAGGTGCTGCCAGAGGACAGGGATGCTGATGAAAAATTAAAAAAAAAAAAAAAGCAAAGAAAGAAAAAAACCCATGTCCTTTATAGACTGCAGAAGTGCATGATACCACTTGGGAGTACTGGTACAGTCATGCCTTTTCCTACCAGTGCTCTCTTAAGACAGGCTGGAATTTAACTGGTATTTTCATGCAATGCATCTAGTAGTTGTAATTTTTAAAATATCATTGGACTTGACAGAATGGGGTTTAAACACAGAGAGTGGAATTCGACTGTCTGAAGATAGATAATGCTAAAAATGAACCTTAATATGTTCCAGAACCAGACTTTTTTTTTTGTTTTGTATGTTGAAAAATATCTCTCTTGTTGCTGACAAGAACAGGTGTATGAACTCTGCCTTTATGAACCCAATTTTGTGTTATCACGCACATTGTGTCATTAGTATAAGAAAAATAAAAAGGACATTTCCTGATTATTTTAATGCTAATGCCAGTTTAGTGAATTCTTCCCATGGTATAACTATATGCACGTCTATAAGTGTCAAGCTGCTAACACATGAGGCAAGTTAGTAATTTTAATAAATAAGTGGCAATGAGCACTAAAAATAATAAATTATTAAATGATATATATGGTGCAACCGATTGAGTAATAAAAACTACAATTTAAACACAAAAGAGGAAAAGTACTCGCTTAAACGGTGCACACAAGAAACATTTATTAAACACAAAATGTGAATGAACACTGAAAACACTGAGATCAAAAAATAAACAATTTAAAAACAATTAAAATGGGAATCCTCAAAAACTTAAGCTGCCATCTTTAAAGTACTGAAATATAGGTATTAATTTCTCAGTATAAGTGTATGTAAAAGATATATGTATAAATAACCAGCTACATTACTGTCACAAGTCAGGTCATCATAGGGTGCGCAGATAGTAGTAACAATCTGTACAATTGTATGAAGAAGCAAAAAAACGGAATAATAATAAACCCCCCCAAAAAAAAAAAAATCCGTGGTGTCCGGAGTGTAAACTGGTATTAGGTGTAGCTGCAAGTAATGAGAATTGGATGCGTTTCGTCCTAACACGAGGACTTCATCCAGTGATACCCTGACTTGTGACAGTGACGGTAATGTAGCTGGTTATTTATACATATCTTTTACATACACTTTGATCTCAGTGTTTTCAGTGTTCATTCACATTTTGTGTTTAAAAATTTTTTCTTGTGTGCCACCGTTTAAGTGAGTACTTTTCCTCTTTTGTGTTTAAGTTAGTAATTTTAGTTACAACTAGACACCGCATTGCTGGGTGTCCTGATCAATGGCTTATAGTGTCTGTTAGCATAGGGGAGCCCCCAGGTGAGCCCACTCATGTCAGTCCTATGCTGGTGACTTATACCATGTGCAAAATCTGAACTGGGGCCCCCATGCACACTGTAAATTTAAAGGATGGTACCTGTTTTCAGTAGATTGGGGGCAGCTTAAAATACTTTACCCTCATGCTCCCTGTAGGAGCAGCTACCATCAGCAATAAAATAATTGCTATAAATTCAGATGCTTTGTTATACAGGCCAGAGGCAGGAATTGGAAGCTTATAGAGTGCTGATTCATGGACAGGCTCAAGATGATGGGAAACTGAATCATAATCTGTTAACTGCTTACCAGACAGTCTGGCTAAAGTACTCATAACCCACTAGGCAGATACTGCTGTGTGCATTTTCTCTTTGAGAGTGACTGTTGATTGCCTCAAGGGAAAACACCAAGCTTCACAGTAAGAAGATGTCCAGTTTTGGGCAGCAACCACTAGTGACTGACTTTCTGTAGTGCAGTAACTTCCATGTGGAATTTTAACTGAATTTTCCTGAATATATAAATGTCAGTCTCCAAGCCGCCTGCTTTTGTAAACCTTCCTGAAGGCTGTGAATGGTTTATACTCGAGGTTTATAAACTAACCTGGTGCTAGAGCTAAGAGCTAATATATTCACTTATAACACTTAACAGCACTAGTGACAAAATACTTTTTTGTCCTACCAAAAACAGGCACAACTTGTTGAGCTGCCATCTAATGCACTTTCTGCCCGTTTCTCGGTTTTTGATGACAAGAATTCCTGTGTTTACTGTTTGACATAAGAAAAACAAAAACTTTACAAACCCGCAAATCATCTGACTCAGAGAGGAAAAGCACGTTTTTAACATCTATTTAACAGTTTTGTTCAGCATTACAACTTTTTTAATAATGCCAAAAGTGTGAATTCTGCCCATAGTTTGTCTTCAGTTACTGAGCATTTTCTATCAAACCTAGCTTTTCAGAATCGACAGAGTAAGTAACCTTTTCGGCATCATTTATTCAGTAATTGAGCAATAATGTATACAGAAATTGTGCTTGAAGTGGTGAGATCAGTTGGCGGTTAGAGTAGCAGGACTTTAGTCCAGGTAGACTACAAGCTATAAATAGCAACAGTTTCTTTCTCTCCTTTTTACAACTCAACATGTAGGCTATAGAAAGATAAGGCTAATAATCTTCACACATATCTTGATTGATTTTTTTTTTTTCTTTCTCTTTTCCTGTGAAATCCCACGTTTCATGTGCAGGAATAGGTTTTGAAATCCTTAAGGAGATACATACTTCAGAATATAAAAGGTTTTATTTGTGATTAAGATAATGCAGAATATCGTTTAAAGCATTCTAGTTTGGGGAAAAGTTAATTATGCTTTAAGAAAAAAGCACTCTTTTTTTTCTTTTCTTTTTTTTTTTTTTTTTTAATGTTGTTGTCACTTGGTCGCCTTATTTTCTTTTGAGTGTCCACATGCCTTACACCAAACTGAAACCCTGCCATAAATCTACTACTTTGCCATCTTGATCTGGCAAATTCACACAACCATTAGACTGTTCACACTTTGATGAATAACCCCCTCAATCATTATGAGGAGTTGGTTTGTACCTCCGGACTTAGAGGGTAATTCAGGAACGATTGAAATACCCTTGCGAAGCTTCTCATCACTTCGCCGAGACGGGTACACGCTCACTGGTCTCCTGCACTCAGAGATCAGCGAACGCTTTAAAGGTACTTCGGCGAGGCGAGGCGACTCGAGTGGTCGCAATTTGTTGCAATTGTTTACATCTTCCCCTTACCTGATTCTCTGCAGAGAAGCCTTTCAGCCAGTGATTGTAGCAATGACTGGTACCAGCAATCCCAAATGCAGCCTGGAAAGAAAGCCGTTCCAAACAGCTGGTAACCGTGCGACAACAGTCAATGTTGCTGCCACCTGCTGAAGGGTTTCTCTGCAGAAGACTAATGAATAACTCTAGACAGAAAAGAAATCCATTGGTTGGCATGGCAGTTATTTCTAAATAGAGCTGTTAAATATGTTATCTGTTAAGTTGTATTTGATGCGAACATAGTTCTTTGCAGCAGCCGCAGTAGCAACACTTTGCAGCACCCATAGTAGCAATGGGCCTGGAATGCAGGGCACTGAACACTGTTTCCTTACCTGCGCAGAGCACTTGCACATGCCCACACACTAGTGCTGTGCACAGGTAATGTGGTGGCTTTGGGTGCCCTGTGGTAGTCTAAGAACAAAATTGGGTGGGGGGCAGAGTGTATTAAAACTGAAAGAAATGTGACCCATCAACTTCATATTTTTTCTATGTACAGCCCAGACTCCTGATATCCACTATGTCCATCTCATAGCCATTCTTATTGATTGTACCTACTATAGAGAAAAGGCATTACAAATTGACATTTGAGGCGAAATGTATTAAAATTGAAAATCGTGATATTGGCTGATTTTTTTTTTTTTAATCATGATATCGATATTGCAGATATCGTGATATCAGCAGTGTCGATATCGGTAAAAATTTTTGATATCACGATATCGATATCGGCAAAAATCGGTGATATCACGATATTGGTAGTATCGATATTGCGATATTGGTTTCTCAACGATATTATGGATGTTTTCATAGAAATGAACAGATCAACAGATTTCTATATCTGTGAAAATTGGCGATATTGCGGTTCAAATATCGCGATATCGTGATATCAGTAAAAACTGGCCGTTATTGCGATATCGATATTTTAATAAATTTCGCCCCATTGAAGTATTTTCTAAAAATAAATAATATGCAGTACTGAACAAAGTCCAGATTAAGGGTTATATTCATCAATGTGCAAACTCTCTTTGTGCGCCAAATAGTGTGCTTTCACTTCACTACCCTCCATCAGATGTGAATTCGCTACGCTTTATCCACTAAACAATGGATTTCTTTAGTGAAAACGTAAAAAGCGTTGAGCACTATTTCATGCATAGTTCTACATAGTCGAACAGAAGTGATGTCATTTTCCCACGATTCCTATGAATCTGTTTGAAGGAGAAAAGGTCACTGTAACTGTATCTTTCTGGCGAATTCAGAGCAGTACACCTTGGCTATTTGGCATTTCGACACACCTTGACACTTGGGAAATAGCTGAATTGTGCGGGCATATGCATGCAAACAGATGCACAAGTACATAGAAAGTAAGAGTTTGATGAATACATGGAATTGAAAGTGTCAAATTGACCCAAATTTGGGCTTTTATGCAACTGTTCACACTTTATTAAATGTGTATAAATCTATACTGTGTGTTTCAGTGGTTTTAAAATTCAGAATCATTCCACTCTTTACTTATGTATGTGCTGCTTGCTTTGACCCCTGCTTTGGAATGTAGCGCACGCCAGCTAAATTCAAATAATATAATCCTCCGATTAATGCATAGCAACTCACCTTAGTTGGCAGCGGCTCAAGTGTAAAAGCTTAAGGTCTCTTACTGCTAGCCGGATAAGTAACTAATTAAGCAATAGAAAAAAATATGCATTCTGTAACTCCTGAAATATAACAGTTGGCCTTGATGCAGTATTCCCCAAGCCACAATCCAGGAAGTATTTTGGTAAACGTTTTTGACCATCCAGTCATGTCTATAGGAATATATTTATGGCCCAGACCTTTTGTCTGATTTCCTCTTTGAAAGAAATTATAACCTTTAATAATGTGGTAAAAGGGTTTTTACAAGCATGACAAGGTTAGAAAGATTGAGTACTTTAGTATTATGAGTAGAGGGATGAGTATCTGGGGACTGGGATGGCCATTCCAGAACATTGTAATTGTTCCTCTGCATGAATGCCTGAGTAGATTTGGAGCGGTGTTTTGGATCATTGTCTTGCCGAAATATCCATCCCCGGCGTAACTTCAACTCAGTCACTGATTGTTGAATATTGTCAAGAATCTGCTGATACTGAGTGGAATCCATGCGGCCCTCAACTTTAACAAGATTGGCATTGGCCACACAGCCCCAAAGCATGATGGAACCTACACCAAATTTTACAATTTTTTTGATCAGTCATTTTTCATCAGTCCACAGGACCTTCTTCCAAAATGAAGCTGGCTTGTCCAAATATGCATTTG
>WMED01022662.1:0-11621 GCA_019650415.1 Pipa parva | reverse complement strand
GTATCTATCTGTATCTATCTATCTATCTGTATCTATCTATCTATCTGTATCTATCTGTATACACAGCCGGTTCTGGCCCTATTGGCGGGATATTATTATTGATAACGTTACCAGCTAAAAACTGTCTACGTGGGAGCATAAATCTAACGACAACCACTTTTAAATGATTTTGATGAATCGGAAATGGTACATTATTAAAATGCAAAAATGTCAGTGTGATGAATGCATGTACTCATACGTTCTAGGTTACTGGCAGATATGAGATCTGGATATTGAACCAAGAATATAAGTGTCCATCAGATTTGACAGACTGAATATAAAGAAACTTTCCAGGATGTTGAGCACCTTCCAGGAAATGTCACAACTTTATAAAACCTTCTTTCACCGATAAAAGCTTTGTATTTGTATCATTGTTATGATCATCAAGTCAAAAGGGAAAAGAGACATAGTAGAAGTTCCCTCAACGAATCATCTTCTTAATGGAAGCGAATGATTCAGATTTAATAGGGACGGTACCACTATGCACCTAATGATAACCCAGACTTTTTAGGGGCTTATTCATCAAAGTGAGAATTCGAAGTGTCAAAATGAATTCTCATCACTTCAGGTTGGAATGCTTCGATAGTCGCAAATTCTCTACTACTTCTTCGGCAAACAAAGGATTCCCATAAAGAAAAAGTGAACGGTGTCAGACGCCGTCTGTTGCATAGCACAGTGCAGTGAGTCGGACAGTAGGAACCTTGCAATCACCCCCTTATTCGCCACTTTGATTTAGAGAAGTAAAACTGTTCAATGTGACAGTTTTGCCAAATTTGTTACTTTGACAGACTTAAACACAATGAATTGAATAGGAGAATTACTTGTGCATGCACATGCCAAATGATGTCAAGAGATCCCTAAGTCCGTGACTGTTGCAAGCGTCCAAATTGGTTCTGAATTTGCCATTCAGAGTTTGCTGAATATGCAAAAATCAGAAAGTGTTGAATAAATGTGAATTTGAACTTTTATGCGACTGTTTGTTCTTTCATGAATAAGCCCCTTGATTGTAAAAAGTAAGAACTCAAACATTTTTTTGCACAAAGCCCCTCTAATGACTGACCTCAATCTTACTTCTTCAAATAGGTCTTAAAATTGCTCTGAATTTCATTCATCATTTACGCATTCAAAAATATGGAAAACAGAACATACAGTAACTGGGGTAAAGATGGCCACAAAACTGAATTATGCGCCGGTATAAATAAATGCAATATAGAAAAAGGCTAAATTTGCATTCATGTTTGTAAAAACCATTTGATACTTCTCCCCCATACTGCCTGCCTACGGTATGTCTCCCCCATGTTTTAAAGAGAGAAACTTATTGATTCCTCAAACTTTTTTCAGAGAAAGGATAATAAATTTTACTGTACCTTCCCAAAGAGTTAGACTAAACAGACCCATCTTTCCCCTGTGTGCAGAGAAGATTTATTAGAAGGTAAAAAAGGGAAACTGGCCATTAAAAGACTGTTTTATTAGTTGCATTCCTGACAATATTATATAACTGAGTCTTAAGACTTAGTGAGGAAAAAAGATGCTGCTCACCAAAGGCAAGGTCTTTAAATCCACTGACATTTAGGGGCTAATTCACCAATGTGCGTAGTGAGCTGCGAAGCCTTCGGCTCACTTCGCACATGGTGTTATGCGCCCGCTGATGTCCTGCATGCAGACATCAGCGAGCGCATTAAAGGGATTTCAGTCTCGGTGAGGAGACTCGAGTGCTCACTACGCACAACGGTGAATTAGCCCCTTAAACATTTGTAAACACTCTGGTTAAACTACTTCTTTGCACAACAATAACACAGAACTCAATAGAGTATCATCAGCTAAAAACAAAATATTCTGCATATAAATAAATAAATAATAGTAAGGGTGTTAGTATATCACAAAGTTAAATTGAAGCAACCACTAAATTATCATAGGGGGTAATTGATATCCATGCAGATTACATTATCTTGGTTCATTGCTGCAGTGAAAGACTGTGAGGCAAGTTTATAAAGGTCATTTCAACCTATTTGCCGCAATTTGATCTTTTTTGCTGCTTTTTGCCACTGTGGGGAACTAGTCAAATTGTTGGGGAACAGGTAGCATATTTTAGCCAGTGAAATCCCCCAAGTATAGCAACAATCGCCAATTTAACACCCAGACAGTTAAGCAGCAGTTTTCCTTTAAGCACAATTCATGCAACATTTAATGTTGAGAAAAAAGTCATAACAAAAATAAACAGTTGTTTTAACACCGGTACCAATGCTCTGGTCACCTCTTAGCAGCGTCCGATGCTGGAAACAGCAGTCTTTATCCAGCAGCAGTATTTGGTCTCTTTCCACATAACCACAGCAGCACAGCATAGGAACCCAGCAATATCACAGGAACACCGGGAATATGGAATCGTTAGGCCTGACCACAGGGCCCTGACTGAAAGCAGGATGTCCACCTCTCTCTGGGGGCTACCCCTTCACCTACTCCTGTTGTAATTTTGGGCTGTCATTCTCCTAGTGTCTACACTGGCACGCACTACTATACACTATAACATTAACTACCCCTACATCTAAGATAGGGCCAATGTTCTTCCACGGGACTCCTTCCAGTAACATCCCCCTAGAGCTGTCTACCCCAGAAATGTCTTCACTCTCTCTGGACCACAACTATAGCAGTAGCTCTGCAGGACACCTTTTGCCCTAGGGCACACCTAGAGGTCTCCTACCCCCAGGTACCCTTTAACACACAGCAATATGTCACACTGGGTGGGGAAGAGTGAACACTTTTACTAAGAGGCAAACTCTCTATAAAGCCCCTTAATTAGTATCTCACAGACAGGAGAGATTTCTGGATTAACTTTTCCAGAACTGGCTGCTGCTTTCTCTATACACTATGCTGCTCCAGTATACTGCACACAATGTTACACAGAAAAACTAATAATATACCACATAATACATATTACAACCACTTCACAATACCCCATTTTACACAAAATCAGTGACATTTTATCCCAGTCTGTTACATCACGTTATTGCCGACTTTTCCTTTTCGTCACATTTTCGATTTCCTTCAGTTTATGTAATGCCAAATAAAATTTATCGATATCGAAAAAAAATATATTGATGCATTAATCCCGCTACACTTACGTTATATCACTTTGGAGTGTTAAAAGATAGCCAATAAAGTTTACACTTTTTTGAATGTTTACCATCAGTATGAGTTCTACATTTCGGGTTTTCTACAGATACATTTTTATTTCTGTCTTCTTATGACCCACTCTTGCCCAGCTTATAAATTTCCAGAAAATGGTGACTTTTATAGTATTTTTGTTCTTAGGGAGTAATTTCATGAAATATCTATATTGATGGAAGAAATAAAACAGGAAGATAATTTTATTATAAATTATTTTAATGAAATAGTAATGTCTCCTACAGTTATAGCCACTGCTAATTAATTTTTGCAGTATATATTATTTAGTTTAGTGGTTTTGAAATTCTGGTCAATTTCTGACAGAAGCCGCTTCCCCTCTACTAATTCCTTTTTAGCGGATCAATTTGAAGGCCGTTTCTATTTATTTCAAATAAATTGAAATAGGATAAACTGAAATGTAAATGTTACAGTTATGAGTTACTAAATATATTTGTAATATTTATAATTTACGTATCTTCATTACAAACATCTAAAATGCAGCAAGCATAAAAGTTTTATGCTTGTAATTCAGAGGGAATAGCGTCCCTGGTACTTACCATTTAGGGGGTAATTCATCAAGCCTCGAAGTGCGCTACGATCCGTTCAGCTCACTTCGCTAATAGTAGTATGCGCATTAAAGGGATTCCCATCTCGGCGAGAACAAAAGAGTTGCCTCGCCGAGATGGGAATCCCTTTAATCTCCCACATTAACCAAAGGGAAAAGCTACAGTCAGAGGGACTGGAAGCAGTCAGTTGTGAAAGGGGAAGAAATAGAAATAAATGAGACTATCCTGTTTACAATGAAAATTATATTAGCTAATATATATTGATTCCGTTAATATTTTCTTTCTGTTTTTTAAAAGAGGTGAGAGTCAAATCCTGCGTTAGACTGGATCCGCTGTAGACCTTAGATGGATTTCATATTTACAATGTATGTATTATTTTATTTATAAAGTGCTACTAATTTATGCAGCGCTGTACAGTTCAGCATTACAAATATAGCACAGATATGGGAAAATTGCATGACACAATACAAGCAAATTAAATTAAAAGCATAAAATTCTTGAAAATACATCACTTTAAAAATGTCAAGTGGGGTTTCAAACAAGATAATGGGGGTCCCTTCCTTGTCAAGCATGTTTTTGTTGTTTATTTCAATCTTCTTTTTTTTTTTTTTTGGTAAAATCTGAATATTTTGAAAACCATCTCTCCTGAGTCTCATTCCAGTTCAGGATGCAGACTTCCTTTTATCTGTGATATGTGGAAAATGTTAACAATGATGTGTTATGCAAGGACAGAGAATCTCTGTATGAAGAAATCTCAGGAGACTGACAATGTTTATTATTATTAGAATTCCACTGTATCAGTCCTGAATCATTTTCCAGTGATTACCTTATTATTTAGAAGGGTTGGCAGTCTAGGAAACAGATGTGCATACATGTTGTTTGGAAAAAAATATGCCCCATATTTACTATACTAGAACACACCTGTTTTATTATTAACAATATTAATGCTAGGAATGTACAGAATACAAGAATTGGTACAAAGTCTAAAGAGCCTTATTTACTCAAATCTGAATAGTTGCAATAGCTATGAATTCACTTTTGATCGCCACTTCCCCATGCTTGCTTATTGAGCAAACTCTGCGATGTGGCAAATGCACATCTAATTTGGGCACCCACGATAGTCGCGATCTTACGGAACTATTCGCATTCGTTTCCGTATGCATATTCAGCAAGCAGCGGAGTCACAGTCGAGAATTTGACAAAACGTACTCTGATTTCACCTGTTTGACTTTGCCACATTAAAGAAGCGAATTAGGGGCTCCGGTGTAGTATAAGGCATCTATTTCTTCAAAAGGGACAATGGTGACTGTGACTAAATTTGTGTACAACTAAACTGGAACAAGGAACAAGGAGAAGTGACATGGAAATATCTATAAATGGACGTATTATTCACTTTTATACAGTTAGTGGTTCTCCACATGACTATTCATATGACTATGCCACACTGCGCATGCAACAGTGTCCATAGTAGCCCGGTTGTTCAACAAATCTATCCGCAGCTTCAGAAATAAAGAGAAGTGAATTTGCAACTATTTTGGGGATGCGACTGGAATAAGGTCCTAAAATTGTAAAGGTTAGACAAAAATAAACTAACCTTTATATTGATACACCTTTTACAAAACGAGTTTTCTTGACAGAAGAAGAATTTTTTCTGTCAATCTTACTATGTACTTGAAACAAAATTACACAAGCAAAAATGTATTCAGATACGAATCACTGTAAGGGAGTTTTCTGTATTCATTTTAAACATTTAAAAAAAATTATATATTATATAGGTCTATATGATACTTTTTGGCTACTATAAAATATTTTACAAAAATGAAGCACGTTTTTACTAATATTGACCATCTTAGCATTTACTTGCAGTTTGTATTGAGTATGACATTTTACCAACCACAAGCCTGTGTCAGTAACATTCCAGAGTTTTAAAGAGCAAATTCTTTTTCAACAGAGGCTATTTGTGCTGGCTGCCCATAAGCAAAATGGTGAGAATGTGTGACTGATACATATGTTTCTTTTCTGTGACATCTAATAAATATTTTGATGGCTCATGGTGTGCTGCAATCTAAAGATCTGTAAACCTGGAAAAAGCACTTTTATTTGAATAAATAAAGTGTCACATGAATCATTAGCATCAGGGTCAGACTTGGGCATATGGCCCCCCCTGAAGCCCATATTGGTCACATGATGCAGCCGGCAACAAAGGAGATTGGGCTGGCTTGCTGGATGGGCACACTCGGTACCAGGGCCCACCTGGAACTTTTACCTGCAAACAGTGAGTGGGGTCTCGCCTCATCACTTTCCATGGGTTCTTCCTTCACTGGGCATTTTGCTACAATATGGCCTGGCCCTTGACACGACCAGCATATAATGGGTCTGATTTCCCTCATAGGAAATCCCTGTTTGGGGGAATAGGGCTGTAACAGCCTCACCAGCATATCTACTCCAGTACCACCCTTCCCTAAACCTCTGACCCCTGTTATAGCAGAAATAGGGGGTAATTCATGATAGTGCGAAGTGAGTTGCGAAGTCCTTGCCTCACTTCACACTGACTGATATGCGCTCGCTGATGTCTGGCACGCGGATATCAGCAAACGCTTTAAAGGGATTCCAGTCTCGGTGAGACCAAAAGAGTTGCCTCGCCGAGACTGGAATCCCTTTAATGCGCTCGCTGATGTCCGCGTGCAGGACATCAGCGAGCGCATATCAGTCAGTGCGAAGTGAGGCGAGGACTCCACACCTCACTTTGCACTATTGTGAATTACCCCCATAATCTTACCATATTCCAGCATCTTTCTACTACTTGAAGATACTGGTTTAGTGGAGTTGTCCCGGAGACTTGCCTCTGTAACCAGGAATTTCTTGGAGATGGCAACCAAATTGTCTGAATCCTTGCAGTTTTGTGTATGCTGTGCATTAAACTGGTACAAGAATCTGAGTAATCTTCCGTCGCCCACATCGCCCATCGGTAGAACCGGCCATGATAATAGCATCCATTATTGTTTGCTTCTTTACTAAGAGTAGCTGCTGTGTAGTGAATTTGGAGTAGTGAATTTGCATCTGTTGGAGCAAATGGACAAATGGCAAAAGGAACGCACATTCTTTGCACTTTGATAAATAAGCCTGGGAGTACGATATGGGTTTGCAAAAGGATTAAAGAATACTTTGATCTGATGACCTGAAAGAAGGCAGTACTGGGTCCTGTCTGTCCACTGAAACATACTACAGCAAGCTGGGCACCATCAACCACTGTGAATATGAAGCATGAGTGAGTAGAGTAGTGAGAGGTTAGTTAATCACAACTACTTTATGGTATGAACCCCACAGGTGAGTAAAGTCCCTGTAACTTTATCTACTGTGATACTGCAACTTTAGCAACAAGGGATTGGGGGAATTATAATCTAGATTAGTTTACCATAGCATCACACATAAATCTCTGTAGCAGACCTCTGCTTAAACCAGCTTGTTTACAGCTATTGCCACATAATATTAGAACAGCAGGTGGCGCATGAAAAAAATCAGGCTTATAAACAATGGAAGGCAGTCTGCAAACATGCGTTATTTAATGCTAGGCATTTAAATTCACTGTAGTGAGCTCTCCAATGCAGTCTTTGTAAAATGCTACTGAGATGGGATGTTTAACAAGTACATGAAATCCATTTATTTAAGCCAAAGATAAACAAGATTCCAAGAAACCTAATATTCATTGGGGTTCCATCTGAGAATGGTATTCCAGTTTCCAAAATACCCAGTCACCAGCGCCATATTTAGCTTTGTAGTTATGACGATTTATGAAACGGTCTTTTTGTTCACATGTGATACTGATAGCAAAGCACAATATAAAGTGTATGCCTGTATAATACACACCCTCCTTATTTGACCCTTATGGGTATGTTTTTAAGCCACTGGAAACCTTGGGGGGACACACATTGATTGCTGGTTTCACCTCTAGTACAGTATAGTCACACAGTTTCTGTGATGTGTCATCATGTGCACATGAAAGTAAAAAAGCATGGCTCTGTATATCAAATGATTAAAAGAATGTCCTGATCTAACTTTAGGTCCTGTCTGTATAATTATTAGAAATTGACTATACTACACTAAGATGGACCAGTAAATGACCGGTCTTCAGATGTACAACTGCTTGGCAAGGAATGCCAGAGCCTTGCACTTTTTAAATCCCAGTTAGAAGATCTTGCTCTGCTCCTGACTGACACTGTACAGCACAAGGGACGTTACCTAGATACATAATAAACAGCGATAAAGCTGTGTATACAGTCTTATCATTGTTTACTGTATCTGGGATTGGGAAAGCCAGAGTTAGTCTTGTCAGCATTCTCACTACAGCTCCCATAATTCTTCGAGAATGGCTGCTGTGCGATATAGTTCAGCAATGCCTAAGGTACCAGTTGTTGCCTTCTTTTCAACCTTGTAATATCAGTTAAGCACCTTAACTTTGTTATACAATAGCAAATCTGGTTTACTTTGTTTAGCTGTAGCTGTACAGAGGGTTGAAGTAAGATATTCCTGTGTAATGAGGATGCGACCTCTCTCTGATGAGCCGGGTAATGATGCCATCAACCAGTGTGTCGCGGAACCCTGGGGTTGTCCTCGCGGAACCCCGGTTTAAAATCACTGTGGTACACTGTTCTTATAAACACAGAAACCTCCACTGTACCACAATTAACTCAATTTAAGATCCTCTGGCCCTATTTAGAGATAGAGGATTACAAGCATCAGTGCACTCACTATGTTACACAAGACCTTGCATGATTACCCTTGCTTCTTAATACAATGGAAAACGGTTAAGTCACCAAATTCAGTAGGAGATCACAGTGGTGTTTAGTTGGCATTTAGGTACTTACTAAGTGTAGACTAGACAGGCTGTAACACACAAGTGACTGTTTAAGAACAGTGTCAATAAAGAATTTCTACCTCTGCACTATCTTTATATTTTAACTGGGATGAAAAAAGATACAAGTCCATCCAGTTCGGCCTATTTTCCTAAGTCCCAGCACCGGCTCATTATCACTTCTTGCTGGAGCTTTAGACTGCCCTATCACTTTTGCTTTAAGACAGGTCTTTAATTGCATGAATGACTACATGATGGCAAACCAGTTCCCCCCCCTGTTACTATCAATGCAATTTGCAATTGGCTAGTGCACCAGTAACATAATTAGTGATGTTGCCGACACAATGCCTACTCTGCCCTGATTGGTCAGGCCACCAGTGATGTTCTTGAGCATTAGAGGGCCGGGGGAAGAACTAGGCAACTGGGACCAAGGGACAGGGACACGGAACCATGGGACAGGACCAGAAAAATGGAACTGTCCCACAGGATCTGGGACAGTTGGGGTAGTGTGATGACAGGCAGCTGTACAAACTGAATAGTTCCATGTCCTCCCCTATCTCCTCACCAGTAGGCATATGTACACCATATATGGGGAACAAGATATGATAGTCCCCTTATAACTATACATATATTGTTCATTTTTAACATAATGACACCTAAGACTTGTCAATGGAAAGAAATCTAAAGCCCCCTACCTGATTAAGTGTATGCTCTCATTTTATATCATTTAAGAGCCTTTTAACATGATAAATGCATTCTTGATATCTATCCTTGTTATGCATTCATTTTTTTTAAAATTTCCTAATGATGATTCACCTACTGAACATGTCTGGTGTGCATGGTGTCCATCTGCACATGATTAGTGTGTCTGGCTATTTGACCAAAGACTGACCTATCACAGAGCAGAGACAATCATATTAGCAGATCATACAGACAACCAGGCAAGCTTTAAAAGCTAACGGGTTGTTTCCCACTAGTACAAAATCAAATCTTCTCTCTTTATAGAAAACAAAAAATGGTCACATAGAACAGAAATGTAAGTTATTTCTATAGATTTAGACAGATGGAAAAATCTAATTCCTTCAATCCTGATCCAGGAAATCAACCTTTTCTATCAATGGGATAAAAATGTGTGATGTGCTTTATAAAAAAAATGAGCTCTAAATTTGTATATTCCTGTTATGAATCTTGAAAAACATACTATTGAACGTGATAAGGAATGATAAGTGTAGCTCTTCTTTAAAAGAAGCTAAACTGATCAAAAATTTCCCATAATGATCAAATTGTCCCAAACAAATGTTGTATTTTGTCCTGAATGAATAGTGACTGTTATAGCCTGCAGTTAAAATTCCCATTCCATAGTGCATTCACTGATTGCATGTGCACGTTCTACAAGCTGAAAGTTGTTCCATAACACGCTACCAGCTAAGATTACTCTCCACTGAGAAATATGTAACATTGTGGTGCTCAGTGATTAGCACTGCTACCTTGCAGAGCTGGGTTATGGGTTCAATTCTACCCTGGACTTCACCTGCATGGAGTTTGTATGTTCTCCACCACTGGGCTGTCCGCTTCTTAATTTGTCAGGGAAACTACTTGGTCAGCATCCGACACCATATCTTGTCCTTACTCCAATGAGGAACTCAGTTCCCTCTTCAACATCAGCAATGCTAATGTCTCCTGCATGGATGAGGGATGTATCTCTTCTTCGACTTCTCCTACATCCAGGGAGCTGTCCAAGGCAATAAAATAACGACACGTCAGCTGCTGTGGGTTGCTTTATCTCCTTTATTCTTACACATTCGTGGCAAGTTCTGGCCAAATAGGGCCCCTCACGGGCCATCACTTCAGTCATTGGAACTGATACGGTATATTTCCTAGCAGTAGTCTGTCGGCGAGTATATTTTACATTGGGTATCATGCCTTCAAGTCATCTTTAGTGTTATAAATCGCACTTTCCTTTACAATTCTGAGTCTCATCTGTCTTACTCTAAAATCTTCTCACCTCTTCCATGAGTAGACTGTTCCCTCTTACTTTATTTTTCAGGACGAAGTTAACAACCTTGGCGCGGGAATGCCCACATAGCATTATCTGATTGGAAAGACTCTCCCTCTGTAGCGGAATTTTCCTGGTGCCAGACAGTCTGGGAAGAAGACTCTTTTTCCCGCTCTTTAAAATTCACTACAAGGGCGCAGGAGGTATATCCTGTTCGTGACGCCAAAACTTGTAATGGATAGATAAAGGAGTAACAGGCCTGAGTGATGTCCCTCCTTATCTAAGCCGATTACAGTGGTTTGAAGGGTAAGGAAACTTGGAAGGGTCAGGACGCTCCTATGCAGATTATAAATCCCTTGTGATGGTGTGCGGTGCAATAATAAATATAATTTTACATACCAGATCTTGTGACAGTAAAAGGAGGAGTCCAGCAGTCAGGAGTTATGCAAAACCAAATCTTGTAACTTTTATTAACCACACATCTTCAACAAAAGGGATAACTTTGGATCCAAAGACACATTCATTTAATTAACTGGTTAAACATTCTTTCTCTTGCTGAGGCATTTCTTCATACTTAAAACTGCTTCTCTCTCCCTCCAGGGAACATAATATCCATAACAACATAATTCTTGTTTATTTAACTATAGTCTCCTTATGTCAGGGCAACTCACCCTAAGGGTAATTTAGATCTCCAACTCATTACATCTTGGGGATGGTGACTCAACTGCTACCTCCCATGAGAGAACTCCACTTCCTGTGGATAAAGCTTTATATAACTTTACTGAGGGAATTTCCCCCCATATTTTAATAGATTTTTCCCATTTATGTGTTCAAGAAACAATTCTCCAAATCCACCGCTAGGGGTCACTTTAAGTCCATTACATTATATTTAAAATCTAAATTAGGGTGATCTACTTAATAAAATAACTGTAGTGTCCCTCTGATACACTACAGCAGGCCTATTCAATTACTTTTTCTTCTGGGCCAGATTTGAAAATTTTGAGAT
>WMED01022661.1:0-11621 GCA_019650415.1 Pipa parva | reverse complement strand
AGTGGACTATATAGGAAGACTGTTCCTGGTGTACATTGTACATTTTTCTGCAATAAAAATAATTTCTACCTTGAAACATCTGTGAGCTCATCTTTAATACCTGGACCAGTGAGTCCCTAAGAGGAGGCTAATTTCAGCCTACAGTGCTTTTTATTAAGCACTTTCTGGAAAGTGCAAACCCTTGGGGGGGCCACCAGAAACCACAGCACTATTGTGTCAGAGATCCTGTAGCACATTGTCTTCACTGGATTCGCCACAGACAACTGTTTGTTAATTAAGGGCACGAAATATATGTGGCTTACACGTTTCACCAGTTATCTGTACTGCTAACGTGTCTCACCACCATATTCTGTCCTGTCACAACTAATCCTGCAAAGCAGTGCTATATGTGAAATGGTAACACACTAGGGAGAATTTCCCTTTGTTTTCTTATTTTGTTTTGCCAGCGCAACCACTTTATTTCCTTTCGGAAAATATTCTATCAATCTGTATTTACCAATCAAAAAGCGATATTTACAGCGAATAAACTCAAGAAGGCAAAATCAACCTTTTCAAGTTTAGTCATTTTTCCCAAAGAGTCAAAAACATATATTTTGGTTTTAATCAAGTGTAAGAAGTTAGGCAAGGAGAAAAAGCCCATGCAGGGGTTTGTAATGTCAGGATAAACCACGTAGAATGCAAACCTGTTGGAAAGGGCCAAAAACTCTTTGTCACATAAAAAAAATAAAATTAGCATAAGCACAATGGTGGGAATTACCTGGCATATTTCAGTATGTCTAGCCAGGGTCATTAGGGTGAATGGACAATGTTTGAGCTCACTATTTCTGTAACTTTTACCTAACATACAATATACTGGGCTCTAGATAAGCAGTAAATATGATTATATTTATAACTAAGCTGATTGACCCTAGTTTAAAATCCCTGACATTGTATTGTCAAAGAGAACCATGCTGGAACCAATAATCTTTACAAACTTTTCTTCCTTTGACCTTGCATGCAGTTATCTTTATTTAGAATGCAGAATTTCAAGGTTTCGTGAAGGGGAGACAAAATACTTCTACATCATCAAATTCTTTGTTACAATGTGGCAATAAGGTCAGTGCATCTCTTGAAAAACTCCGAAACTTGACAAGTTAAATTTGCTTTCGCTTGTCACATTTTATAATTATAATGAATGTGTAATTTCACAAAAAGAGAACATTTCCATTTTACAAATGCACTTTCGTGTTACACTGTGCTTTTTGCCTCCATGGAAACAGACAAGCTTCAGATTGGGAGATAAAAGTGTTTCCCAAACTAGCATCATGACTGTTCTTAGCAGCACCTTAAAAAAATGACTAGTGTACTCTAACTATAACTCATATCATGAAAGTACAGGGTCTGCCAGTCTAAACTGCTATATTATGAAGCAGCAGTATCTTTGGGCTGTAGTACTATCTTTTGGCTGTCATATTAGATCCTTATTAATATGTTAAAGAACCCTTACATGTTATCCCACATAGTTAACTGTTTGAGGATTGTTGCATTGTCCAATAACCTGTGACTATCAATGAGGCATACACACAGTTCTGGTTTTCACACATGCTGTGTTATAGTCAGTGCCCAGGACACCAACTTTTTCATCAGGAGGTGGAGATGAATTGCTACAAAGCCTGCCCAACATAAAAAATGATTTAGGCAGCTTCTAAACAAGAGAAGCTATACCTGGGGCTGAAGAAATGAAACTGCCATAGAATTGCTACATCTTCTGATCCATTTTCAACAATCTTTTGACATCAGCTCTTTATTGTGTCTTCTCCTTGTAACATTCACAAACCTACTGGCCTTAAATCTTTTTCCACTGGTCCTTGATAGCCCTTACCATATTTATGTTTGTACTCCACCCAGGTCTAAAAAATTCTCACCAGTACTGCAAACCTCTTCCTACTCCTTTAGATGAACTTAGAAATGTTGATTTGTTCCAAAACTTAAAATAAATGGATTCTGATCCATTTCCCCATTAAAAGCATTTTTCTAAACTTTGTAGAGACTAGTTAAGGACACTTTGAAGGTGTTATGACAGAAAAACAAAGCAAGAGGTCAAGGCAAGCAGAAGACATTAAGAGGGAACTATAGTCAGATTACATCTTTATATATCCAGTACTATACCTTAGTGAGAAGTATTTCTCCCCAATAAATGCAATAAATGTGTAATAAATTATCCTGCTTCAGATGAAACAACACTGGAAAATTTCCGCACCAGGAAATGTGTGACATGTACCGGCCAGTTTTCCAAGAAATGGTACCCTCCCCTGCACATTTTTACCTAATGTGTAATGTAACACCTGCATAAAAGTTAATCTCCTGCATTCCAGGAATGCAAACAAAGCATGGCTAATGAGACCAAAATGTCAGCACACTGCTTAACCAACAACAGTAAGGCAGCTTTTTCTTCTGGTGTTTAACAGTTATATCACACACATTTCCTAGTGCTGGAGTTTATCAGGGCTCTAATAACCAGCTTCAGATGAAACATCTACTGGGGAGAAATGTTTCTCACTAAGGTATGATGCAGGATATGAAAAGATATAATCTGACTACAGTTCTCCTTTAAATAAAACACATTAGTCAAACAATGAACATGGTTTTCTTTGTGGCTTTTATAACTATTTACAGGAACCACATCATCAAAGTTGTCCAAAGGGGTACCATCTACAAAAATATCAACATTATATAATAATGTCAGCTAGCAGAGATACTGGTTTTGTATAAAGCAGATCCCCAAGAAAGATACAATCAATACATTATTGACCTCAAGTGGAGGGAAGCAAAATTACACACACAAAAAAATACATAAAACAGAGAATTGCATGTAAGTGTTACAGAAGTTGATTCCGTTCTAGGGGTTGTCCACAATGCATGTTGTAGACATTTTATTTCTTTTTTTATTTGTTACAGTTTTTTATTATTTAACATGTTGTTCAAAACATTTTTTCTTGACTACACTAAAATAGGCTTTAGGTTGCTAGGGTTCATATACCTAACAACTGGTTGTTGACTTGAGAACATACTGGAATGGAAATAGTACAGAATCTGAACAGAAAATAAGTTTTATAAAGAATTATAAAAAAAAACAAAAAAAAAACATAGGAAGCTGTAGGTGAAATAATATAAAACACTGATTAAAAAACCGGGAGATAAAAGTTGAAAATGTTAGAGTTTTTTAAATGAAGCCCTTCTAAAGGTTATTATTGTCTGGCACTAAATTATTTTCATTGATGATATTTAAGCGCAGATACCACACATTACTCTTACTTTATGGTTGAGATTCTAGAAAGAGCTTTAGATTCAGATCAGAACCAGGAAAAACATAAAACCCCCATCTATCTAAGCCTGGTTTTAGATTGCCAAGTTTCTTACATTTGCCAGCATTCATGTCCAAATGCAAATTTGTTCTTTGCTCCAACGGAGGTGTTCAGATGATGCTGTTTCAATTTTAATTCAAATAGCAGGATTCAGCTTTAAAGAACTGTAGCAAGAATCCATTCATGGATATGTAGTGCAATACCTCTAAAGTAATTGTTTTGTGTGTGACATATATTGTGCAAATGTACCCGCCAACTTTCAAGTTTCGCCAAAACAGCACAGCCAGCGTATGCGCAGATTTATCATTTGAGATCTTCAGCCAAACGGACCATGGGAGAACGCTAGATTCTTAAGATGCCCATACTGAAGCAATACGATTACTTTAGAAGTATTGTAATACATATCAACATATTTACTAAAGGGGAAATACTTGTCCCTGCTTGGTCGATACCACCAATATCTAACTTTTTTAAACTGAAATAAGAATTTGCCTGGTTATTCCCCATGGAGATGGGGCAATAAAATATTTCTACGTCCCTGGGGTAAACATTGGCGATATTGATATTAAAGGGCTCCATTGACAGTAATGTAAATTTAAGCGGTATTAACATATTGATTATATTATCAATATCGATACATTTTTTTCAACTTTACATAAATTAGGGGAAAAAGAAAATGAGTCAAAAATAAAAACTGCAAGAAACAAGCAAAAACAGTGAATGATCTTAGTAAATATCCCCATATTAGATTCTTGCTATAGTTCTTCTTTAAGGGAAATAATATCAATTCATATCCTGCACAAATCCCACAGCCAGCCAATTGCACTGAGAGTCTATAGGCATGAATGGGGGCTGATTCTGAAGGAATATTATAGCACAGGGGAACTTGACAGCTTTTCCCTGGGATATCCTAGTAAATCTCAAAGTTTACTAACTATGGCAGAGTGTTTAGTCCTGCCCCCTTCCACCCTTGCCCCGCCCCATTCAGCTTTAACACTGACCTATCCAGCCTTACCCTGATCCCCAAATCATTCTGCCTTAAATACTCCCAGTCCTAAACTTCCTGAATTCTCCTCTGCTATATAGTTTCTTTCCCTAGTAAGCTGCAAATTGCATCATGAAGCTTCACCCCTGGCTTACCCAAATTTCCCAGTTATGATAATTAGATATGGCTAAACATATTCCATTTTTCTCTCATTAATTTTGGTCTAATACATTCTACATTATTGTATATTATAATAGGCTGCATCTATTGAAAATGTTTATAACAAGCTCAAAATAATATTTGCAATGATTGATTCATATAAGTGTCTAAATTTTAAATAGGTTTTAAAATTCAAGATAAAGCGCACAACATATATCCACAAGCTGTTTGTGTTTGCAATTTTTATGTTGTTATTTAATCTCCTTATATACATGCATAATCCCTAACCTTTACCGAACATGATTATACTGGCAGAGCAAAACATTTTCTCCACAGCAAGACAATTATATCATCTGATTTGAAATACTCTCTTTTATTTAACTGCTTTACATGATTTTAATGGTACCAGCTGCATGCTCAGTTTGAAGATCTCCTTCATTTCAATGCAGTGCACAATCAATGCCCCAGGAAGCAGTTCTAGAATATGAGCAAATCTAAACAGAAATGCTATCCACATACAGTTCCACCATAGGGGAATAATTAAAATGATAATCAGGAAAAAAAAAAAAAAGGGACAATTGTATTGATGCTTCATAAATCTGAATAAAAAGAATTTGCTGTTTTTGTCATGGTGTTATGGAGTTTTCTGTTTTAACCAAGTAATCTTTTAATTTTTACAATTTTGGCCTATTTATATTAGCTTAAAAGGACTTCTGTCAATACAGTTAAAATTGCTATTAATACAAAACAGAAAACAGATGATGATTAAAGCACAGGGAGAAAGAAAGTAAAGCCCAATGAAAGCATTGTTTTGCCCTGATGAGTTTTTATTTGGACCCCTACAAAAAATATAGATGACTTATCTGTGACACAAACATGTGGCTACATCCCTACTTTACATTAAAAGTAGGGAGATATATAGAAAATAGCCAAATGCAACTCTAAACAGATTGCAGTACAACCTTGGGCATTACATTGCATTTAATCTAGTTCAACCAATAAAATGAAATAAAACAATGAAGTTACCCTTTTTTGATCCAAAGGAAAGCAAAACACTTTTAAAGCACTGGTAGTATATCTTTCTGTGTTGTCCTGAACGTGAATATCTTTTATTTCTTATAGAGACCTGTTATTTATATAGGGTGATTACAATACTATTCAATCTCCTTTATTCAAGTTTGAATAGGTTTAATTAAAGTCTCTATAGTGAGATTCTATATGCACCTCTCCGACTGTCCATTGGCATCAGTTATATGTAAAGGTTCCCAGAATTAGATAGCGTATTCACGATGTGACGATTATTATTGAAACGTGCAATGGTAAAATTATATCTCTTTCACTGGAATAAACCCCTCTTACTCTAATTTAAGAAATTAATATAAGAAAGTATCTTTCTTTATAAAAGAACTACTTATCTATATACAAGAAAATGTTTGTTCCATGTATTCAACACAATTTGTATTTCTGTAACAAATATGTTAAATTACATTATTTTGGAAGATATCTGCTAAAATTGGTAAAAGTATTGCCTGATTTAAAAAATGTATGTATCCAATATTATCAAACTAATAAAACATTTCAAAGAAAAAAAAAAGAAAGTATCTTTCTAGCTTTGGAAACTGCAGGTTGGCATTACACGGCATTACACGGCATTACACGGCATTACACGGCATTACACGACATTACACGGCATTACACGGCATTACACGGCATTACACGACATTACACGGCATTACACGGCATTACACAACATTACACGGCATTACACGACATTACACGACATTACACGGCATTACACGACATTACACGGCATTACACGACATTACACGACATTACACGGCATTACACGGCATTACACGGCATTACACGGCATTACACGGCATTACACGGCATTACACGGCATTACACGGCATTACACGACATTACACGGCATTACACGACATTACACGGCATTACACGGCATTACACGGCATTACACGACATTACACGGCATTACACAGTATGAATATGGTCCACAAGTACTCCCAAATCCTTCTCCATGATTGTTTTCTCAGTTTTGCTCCCAAGGGTGCACCACATGAGAAATGTTTCCTTTTTTGATGCATAACTTTACATTTGTCTGCAATGAAGGGGCTGTCCACTTTGGACTTCTGTTTTAGCATGTTTTAAATAATTTTATTGTAAAATAGTTTGCAATTGCTCTTGTTTTTTTTGTTTTGTTTTTTTTGTTGCTAGGCTAAATTAAACTAGCAATCTGGGTACAAACTGAAGGAACAAAAGTACAGGCCTTAAACAAAAAATAATTCAAGGAGAACTAGTGCTTGATCTGACTAGGGATGATTCTTAACAGGGGATGCTAATAATACTTACTGATCACCTCCTTCACTCCCCTGCTGACTCCTGCTTCAAGAAACACTGATATTTTCTCTGTTACAGCACTGTAATCCTCTTTAGGTTTACACCTCCTTTTCAACATCACTGATTTCTTCTGTGCATGCTCAATCAGCAATGTTCCTGCTGTCACACGACTCCCAAGTTGAGAACCACTGCCATAGAAGAACAATAAGAAGAAGATTTAATTGATTTACCATTTGGAGTGCTACAGTAAAAGTACACTTTTCCTGTTTCTTTTTTCTTATAGTTTAGTGGTTAAATGGCATTTATGCACCCACAGTCATAATTAGCAGTGTTGGTAATTAAAATATGGTGCCAAGTTCTATTGTTTGTAAACATTAACATACACTAAGATTGTTGGTTGGAAAAAATAAAGATTCTAAAACGATCCCATAAACTTACTACAAAAATACTTCATGTCTTAAAGAAAGTATGATATTTTCATTAAAAAAATAATTTCACTTTGTAACAAATTATCTGAAGTTTTGGTAATAAAATGCCACAGTGACTGAGCATATTGTTTATGCAGCAGTTAAAAATTATCTGTAATCCACAAGGAATTAAGCAACATATAGGGGGAATTCAAGATAGTGCAAAGTGAGGTGCACTCACTGATGTCCTGCACGCGGACATCAGCGAGCGAATTAAGAGAGTCCAGTCTCGGCGAGGCAACTCTTTTGGTCTCGCCGAGACTGGAATCCTTTAAAGCGCTCGCTGATGTCCGCGTGCAGGACATCAGCGAGCGCATATCAGTCAGTGCGAAGTGAAACGAAGACTCCGCACCTCACTTCGCACTATCGTGAATTCCCCCCATACTGAAAAAAAGTTATAAAATCATACTTTTACTTCTTTGGAAGTATTTCTATGAATTACTGCTAAGCTGTCACCGATTTCAGGGAACATAGAAGGGGTAATCATGGGAACTGGGTCGCCACTAGAGGCAATATAGCAAACCCAGAGCCATTTACACCTTTGGAAGCACTAAGGCGCACAAACGTGAAGGATAACAGGATAAGGGTGGTATACCTTCTAGAGGCACTAAAGTGTACAGTGCACAAGTGTAGAAACAAGGAGTGTGAGGAATTGTGACTTGAATAAACATGACTTGAAGGAAAGTGTTGATCCTCTGTACCACAGCGGCAGTTTACTCTGGTTAACACTGAGGCAAGGGGTTTAAGGAGGCCTTGGTCTTCACCCTGAAACCCCCACAAGAGGTTACGGCCTTTGCCGCAGAGGACCTCCTGGGTTGCGGCCCTCAAGTTAACCCCTCCACTGGTAGCAGCTGGATGACTCACTTGGAAATGCTGGCAGAAGCCTGGAACAGCTGAACTGTAACTGGATCACTTGGAGTGACTGTACAGTTCAGCAATACAAGTACAATACAGACAAGATAAGCGCTGCTCGTGACATAAGCCTATCCAAATAATTAATTTTACATTTTTGGTGTTACTGGGCCTTAAATGAATGTTGTCTTGAATGTTTGGATATGTAAGATGTAAAATCCATATACATGTATTATTACTGCTTTAGTTACTTGAAAATGCAGGTAAGGTATAGATAATTGGTCTGGAATAATGATAAATCTGTCCAATTGACTTGAAAATCCATATTTCTGACAGTGCTTTTGTGGATTAAAATGGTTATTGATCCAAGGTCTTCTTTGTTTATAAGAACCTTCATGCAGTTTTAGTGCTTATTGTTCATATTTGTTATGTTCATAAGAAATGCTTATATACGCTGCTTATCAATACAGATTTGCAAGCAGGTTTTGTTTTAATCGTTTATAATATGTAAAGCTACACTCTATCCATGCAAACTCATGCAGTATGCAGCCACAAAGATTTTTTATTTTAATTTGTTCAAATTCCAAATACAGCAAGCAAAATTCAAAGCTCTAAAGTCATTATCCTTTTAAGTGTCCACTAAATCTAAGATAAGTTGTCCTATTATGGAAAGTAACCTAACAAATATAGGTGTCCCTACAATAGCAGAGGCTAGGTGATACTGACTGAGCTCTTAGTACCTATTTAAATGCATTGTTCTCAAACACAGCAGTCAGTGTTAAGTGAGGCTCACTTTAGCTTTTCTAGACTTGAATGCCATTTGGACAGACATTATTGTGCTATAAAACTGATGGTCTGTTGAAATGATTTTCCATTAAGATTTTTCCCTAGATCTCTACTTCTTTGATTGATTGACAGTATTTCTCCCAATCAGACTATATATTTATGTCACTAGGTTGAAAATTTGTCAAAACAAACAGACTATTTTATCATGTGTGGCCTGCTTTAGTAAACGACAGTTGGAAGTGACCAGGGAAATCAAATATATAAAAATATACGAACACCTGAAACTACTATCACTTGCTTGTGGAATGGCTATTCTTAAATGGACACTAACACCAAGAAATGAAACCCCCAAATGGATAAATATTGGTATTGTATATTATTTTGTTTTTTTTTAGGTGTCCCTCGGTTATAGAAAGCAAATATTTATTTCAAATACTTCTGATTTCACTTTATAGGTCTGAATTAAAGTAATGACAATCACAATGTCAAAAAGTAATCCTTAACCTCTGTTACCACAATCCTGAGATCTAAGGGCATAGCATGCCTATGGACATTCCCAGTAAACTCCTGGTAACCTATAATGGAGCCAGACACATCTTCAAATAGCTGAGGGATATAAGCTGTTAACCACATGGTGACCATTCCAACTAGAAGCCATTATGGGACAGCACATTGTAGCCACAAAAGAATAAGCTGCCGATACACTTATGATAATATGAGAGGACGAATTTGGGGGTTATTCACTTATCACTTGCGCGATAAACTTGGAAGGACCGAGAGTGGTCTTTCCAAATTTAATAAATTTCATCCTTTCTGTCAAAGTTTGGCATATGTTCAGTGTCAGTGTGATGGCATTTTCTGCTATTTAGAAAGGAACTTCACACTTGTAGAGTAAATCTGCATTTCCTTGCTGAGTAAAACACAAGGGAGAGGGAAAGGGGAAGGAAAAATAAAGCAGGCAAAATAAATTAAAATAAGTTCAAATATTATTTTCTCTTGATTGAAGCAATCACTTGAGGATAGAGCCTTTGGGTGTTATTCACTAAAGTCAAAATTGTTGCATATAGGTGTGAATTTGTCCAATAGGCAGTGTGGTGGCTCAGCAGTTAGCACTGCTGCCTTGCAGCGCTGGGGTCCTGGGTTCAATTCCATGGAGTTTGTATGTTTGTATGCACTTGCCGGGCACTCCGGTTTCCTCTTGCAATCCAAAAACATACAGCCGTGTGTCTATGACAAATTAGGGAAACTAGATTGTAAGCTCCATGGGGCAGTGAATGATGAATCTCTGTAAAGCGCTGCGTAAAATAGTAGCGCTATATAAGAAAGAATAAATAATAATGACAGTCTCAATAGGCTGCTACTGTTCCAGTTGCATCTTTATAACAAAAATATTGTTGCAGTTGCACTTTATTATGGGAAAATTGTCGCAATCTTAACTTTAAAAATTTTGCGACTTTACAATGGGGAAATTGTCAGGGATTTGCTATGGGAATCAGATGTTTGAGAATTCGACAGTCGAATTCGCACCTTAGTGAATAACCCCCTAAACCAACACAAAATTTAGTATAATAGGAGGGTTTCTCAAACATTAACAGAATTTAAAAAACAGCTTAACGCAGAAAACAATTAAAACACAACAGAAATGACCAAACTACAAAGCGTTTTATTACAATAAAGCCAACAAACCAAATAAATCATTAGCCAATAAATTATAAAATGTTCAACCTCAAACCTGTATCTCATATATCATTGGTGGTGAACCTATAACATACGTGCCAGAGAAGGTACTGTCTCAGAACCCTCACTGTGGGTATGTGCGCCATCACCACAGCTGCTCTAATCATTGTCCTAGCTCCCCTCCTTAGCGAACAAACATTCATTAGCGCCTGCACTTCGGGGGCAGGTACTGATGAATGACATCACTCATTGGCACTCAGTGCTGAAAAGGTTCACCATCACTGCCATACATTATAAATAAAAAAGATTGGAAAAAACTTTAAAACCCTAAAGACACAGCTGAGGAATTTCCAAAAGTTTTATTATTCATTGTACAATTTGCAAGAAACTGAAGGATCTCAATCTATAGAATGCATTGAAAACGAATATTCCGTCCTTAAAAGAGAAACAACAGACTTTTCTGGCTACACCAATTACAGAGGATGAAATTAAATAATCAATCAAAACTATTGCTCCCCACAAAACACTAGGCCCATACAACTTTACTCATTTTTATTACAAACCTTTTTCAGAACACTTACTACCACATATGTACTCATTCTGGTTACATACAAATTCTGTCAAAAAAAAAAAATCACAAAACTTTTTTAAGATGTTATGATAGTCCTCTTACCAAAACTAGGAAAACCTACAGAGCAATGCAGCAACTACTACCCAAACTCCTTACTTAACTCAGATACAACAAACTAAACCAAAACTATAGCAGATAGAATGAATTCAATTTTACCATCAATCACATCTTATGACCAAGAGAGATTTATCTCCTCACACCAAGCTCTGGACAGCACCTTCAGAATTTTCAATTTACTTCACATAGCAGAAAAAACAACCAGTAGTTTTGTTATCATTAGATTCTGAAAAAGCATTTGACAGAATAATATACAAACCCCAAAATCAGAAAAGTTGGCACATTGTGTAAATCGTAAATAAAAA
>WMED01022660.1:0-11621 GCA_019650415.1 Pipa parva | reverse complement strand
CAACTCGCGAAAATTGTGTCACTGTCCAAATATTTCTGGCCCTAACTGTATATATATATTCACTATTATTCTAAAAGAGTGCTGTAATTTATATGCACACACACACACAAACAATATATGTTAAGATAGAGAGGTTGTGTTAGTCCACAGATACAAAAAAAATGAGTATTGCAAATCTTTTTTATTGGACTAACATTCATTTTAAATAGACATGCTTTGCGAGAAGTCCATCCTCTCTTTATCAAGTATTGCTTGTTTCATGGAAGAAATAATCTGTTACATATATATATATATATATATATATATATAGTAATGCTTGTGACTTGATAAAGAGAGGACAGACATCTTGAAAGCTTGTCTATTTAAAAAGAATGTTAGTCCAATGAAAACGGTATCACCAAGTATTTCAATACTCATTTATAAGAATCATATAAGGTGAACACATCACTCCTTTATTGCCTTTTGACAAGACTGAATATGTTAAGTTTATCCTCATAAGTCCACCATTCCCCTTATCATTTTTGTTGCCCTTGTTTGATTCTGTTTCATCTCCTGGACATGCTTTTTGTGTAACAGAGCCCAGAAGAACTGCATATTTAAGCAGAGGTCTTACCAACTAATTGTACAGTGGCTAAATATCAGATACAAGAAGTACTTTGACAGCTTTGAAAGCTAATTCCTAATAATGTATGAAGGCAGTGGCATATAAATGATTTGACAATCTAATGAGTATTTACATGAATATAATTGGAATCCAAAGAGAGAAATTTCTGGCACAAGAGCAAATGAAAACGTATAAAACATATATAGAGAAAAAAACATGCACATGAGATGTGTAAAATAATTGACAATTGAAATACAAGTTAATGTACAAAAGATAATTCAAAGACCCATCTTTTTGTGCCTGCAAGGTGATAAATTAATATAAGTAATGCACTTACATGTATAAGTTTGGATCCTGTATGAGAGGATACTGTGAACTCCTTGTCGCAGAGGAAACTTGTGTTCCATTTCAGGTTAAATTAAGCAATTTTCCCAGTTCACTTTCAAAAGTGCCAGGATCTTAGGATAACTAGACTGCTCACATATGCATTGGTAACATTAGTGCTTATCTCTGACATGGAAAGCTGGGAGGTGAGGTCATTAGCTAATAATCTTTTTTTCTTTTTTTTTTAATTTTAGCTTTATTGAATTAATAATAAGATTTACATACATTTTGTATTCAAAATAGCATTTTTCCATATGTAATTAACATTTTGAAAAAGAAAACTAAAAATGTAACTAGTTATATACTGTATATCCATTACAAAAATATGCAATTAGAGAAACTGAGTGAGTTAAACAGTAGCTTGTGTGATAGTGGAAGTTTTACATGTTGAAAAAGGTGCTTGAATTCTAGGAGGGGGATAGGGAGGGATGGGGGAGTGGGGAGGGTAAGGATGGGGAGGAGTTGTGGTTGAAGCATCCTTGACAGTCGGTTGGACGATGTTCCACTGAAACCAGAGGCAATTTAGCTAATAATCTTTATACATGTTTTCTTTTGGGGAGACATAAAGGAGGTCCATTTTGTTTGATGGTTGTAGACCCATGTAATATGGAACTATTTTGTTTCATCAAGATATCACAGCCGAAAAATATATTTATTTGCTTGCGGTGAGGGCAAAACACATAACAAGGCACTAAAGATAATAATAAAGGTTTTCTTTTGACAGCTCTTGTATTGAGTATTGGATGACTTTGATTGGCAGAATGCCATTATAGTTATTTCAGGTGGGCATTACAATCTGGAATTGAAGTCTTCAGTCTATTGTCCATTTGACATAGTCTATAACTTTTTCTTAACATCAACCCTTCCAATGCTGTAAATAACACACCACAATTAAGATAGTACCATTTACAGAGTTTAGTAAATATATTTTATTAAGATCTCCTTTAGAAAACAATGGGAATTTTCATTTACCTGATTCAATTTCTAATTTGCAAGTGGATCATATACCTTGCAGTCTATGCACAGAATTAGCTCTCAGTCTGATCTCTCTCTTTTATGTTTGGATATTTGTTTGGGACATTTCTCATATTATTAACGAACTTATACATTAATTAATGTTTATCTTTGATAGTGTTTACATATGATTTTTTAATTGTTTAAATCTATACTGCAGTGCCCATACTGCTTTATTCAATAAAAAAAAAATATTTTAGCCCACAGTGATATTTCTCCCCCCTTTCTTTTTAAGTGATTGATATTATCATTACATGACTTGAATTTTATATTAAAAAAATGGACAAGGCCCTTTGTGTGTATGCCACATGCATTCTTGATTGCCTGCAACATGAATCCTGCCTACTCATACTTGACAGGATGGCATTCATCATTCTGTCTAGGAGGCCTAGGTTGTGCATGTAGATTCAGCTTTTGCCATTGAAAATTCCAAACTGTTCTCAAACAGCCTTCTCTAGACATTAATGTTAGTAATTCTGATAGTTTTTTAAATAACATTGTGTTAAGCAGTGAAAATACCTGGTAAATATGCTTCGTGAATATTATTAATATCCAAACATTTAACATTCGAGTCTTATAAAGTTCTAACCTGTCACTCTTCAAGCCCAATTGAATTTCCTATCTTACAGATGTGTAGACAACAAGATATTATTTGATGTAATGCAGTAATGTAATGAAACTCAATTACTTGTATAATGGTAGAAATACCTTACCTGCAATCTAGTTACAAAGTTAACTATGTTACTACTTAAATATTCCTAAAACCCATGTCTGTGTAGATAATGTCAAGCAGTGTTAGAGAGAGAACTATATTTTCATTGTACAAACTATAGCCTCAGAAAGTTGCTAGTTCACTCTCTCACTAATGTCTCTGATTAATTATTTTAGAAAGATTTAGCACAACTATTAACTCCATTAGGATAGACCTTTCCTGACTTGAAATGTTAGTAAATATGATTATCAGCAATTGCACTTTGAAATAACAGCACAACACATTTCTCTTAGTAGTGCCCATTAAGTTTATTCTGGAGTCAAACAGTTTCATCATTATTGAAATGGTATACTGACACATTTACTAAATACTGTATGTGTTAGGGGATATTTATAAAAGCCCAAAAGTTGTTCAACCTGTTAACGCTACTGAAATGTTGGCAATATTTTGATATCCCCATTTTTCCTATTTATAAAAAGTCTATATATATATATATATATTTTACAAAAAGTGTTGACAAGATTTAGGCTGGCAATATTGTTTATGGAATTGGTCCTGTCACTTAGTCAAATTAGTTTTCTCTTTGAAAAAAATGTCAACATCTTCTATATCAATATGAAATGAAAGGGGAACCTCACGGAAAACACTGCATGGTTTCAACTGATTAAAACTTATTGATATTGATTTTTTTTTTTTTTTATATTAGCAAGTTCTTTTCAACACTTGTATAAATCAGCACAATGGAAAAGTCCAGTGAAATGTAAAGTAACGTGGAAAACAGTCAGCACTGAGTGAAATGTACCTATAAAGTCAAAATGGGCTTTAGGATTATCTCCCAGTGTGAAAAGTAGCTATACATAAAGAATTGTTGTTTCGTTTTCTCTGCAAATATATAAATCTTTCTTGCCATGTTACATAAGTGCTGTAGAATGAAATAAGCATTATTTAAATTGTAAGAAATAGTGAATGTTACTATAAAATCACTAACAAAAATTAATGACATTGAAATTAATTTATTGATAGATATTTTGCCTACATTTGGGAAATAACTATTTTAACTACTTAACCTATTTATTATGCAAACTACAGCCGTTACACACATGAGACATTATTTTGCAAACTAAATTGAAAATGTCACTTTGAAATTGGCTATTAAAATTTCAGCCACATAATAAATGCTGAAACTATGGCCACAGAAAAACAATATAATAAATAATGTCACTGTGTGTTAAGTTACTTTTATTATGTCCTATTCTCTTTTCCTATTATCATTTAAAGGGATATTATGATGTCAGTGTCCATTTTGAAATAACCTTATTTAATTTCTGACACATCTATATAATAGCATTGTACTATTTTTTTAAAAACAAACATGCAATTTTAATGTAGAGTTTTCTGCCTTCTTCTATTTGTAGTACCGATTTTACAAGCTCACCAGCCTGCATTAAAGTAAGTACAATTTTTATTAGTATAGAACTATAACTATAGTTGGGCTATATATCTACATATATCTCCATCTATCTCCCTCCCCCCATCTCTCTCTCTGTCTCTCTCTCTCTCTCTCTCTCCATAAAACTGGTTTTGTTTGATTCAGTGTCAAATTCAATTAACAGCTTCCAAAAACTATTCAGAAAGCACTAAAAGCTTTCACTTACCTTATAAAATCGCAGAAAAAAATAACTTTCTTATAGGTCCTTTCTGTCCAGTCAAGATTAGTTCCATCAAGATTGTCATCTTATCATGGCCAGTTTATTAAATATTAAAATGTCTGAACCATCTCTGAGTCATGTACATTATATACAGCCAAAATATACCCACTGATAGTATAGTGGAAAAAAGGCACCAAGAAATGAGCACTACCAACTAACATAACATAGTTTAGAAGTACAAATGTGCGGGATACAAACCATAGACTAAATAGGCCACATCTTTAAGTAGGAGGTACAACTAAGGAGTACCTGGCCACATCATACACTGTAGTCAGATGTTTAACAGTATTTGTTATAATAATATATGTATATATACTGTATATTAGGAAAGGAATTCAGATACCTATCAATCTTTGTATATAGCAACATAAGTTTGTTACAGCTTGCAAGAAAAGCACATTGCAGCTGCCATAATTAGTGAACATAAATTAACAATTTCTGTATCTTATGAAATAACCATAACAGCATAATTCCTCTCTGTTACAGTGATCACAGCTCACCATTTATTTAAATAACAATTGTGTGCTGACTTAATCTACTACATACTCTATATGTAGGTAACGGAAGTATGAATTATATGAATCTCTCTTGATTTAGAACCAGAATGTTCATCATACACCTGACAGGGGATCTGGATATTCTTGCATATAAAGCAAAGTGCTGTGATAAAGGCAAATACATAAAAAACTGATAATCAGAGATGAGGGGAGAAGTGGACGAGTTGACTCCTTTGGCCATTAGAGTCAGAAAACTTAGGGTGCTTGAGGTAGAACTAAAAACAGTTTTTTTTAGGAGTCAGTATTGATTGGACAGTTTTCTTAGAACAAATTATATGAGGTAATTTTTTTTCTTTGTTCTTATTTTTTTTTTGTAGAAGATTTATTGACTTTGTTTATCTAGCAAACCTTGAGTAATTAAGACTTTTTCATTAAACTGTAACATCTTCATCTTAGCCTGCTGTTAAGACCACATGCAGCTGTATCTCTGGTAAGCAATTTAGACACCAACAGTTATTTATCTGTCTAATTGTCACTGTTAAATACATTTAGCAATTCAGCATTTTGTTGCAGTAAAAACTATCTTATTTTCCATGGGTTTTGAATTTATTGTTATTTTTTACAAAGGCCTGTCCTCTCACACTGCATTATCTTCAGCAAAACATTTTGTAATCTCAAATTATGGTTTTGATCACCTTGACAATTCTGAAAGACAATCAGAAAGATTTAGAAGGACTGTAACACTCGAAGCTTGCACACCTGCACATTTGTATTTTATTCTTCTTAGAATTTTAAAGCATTTTATCCAAAGCTCTTTCTGAAATTCTACCTCTTGCAGCACTAGCACTAGTTTTCATGTCTTTTATTCATCTTATACTTAAAGAAGAATTTATGTAACTTAACCATAACTGATAGACTGAATGTAGAGGCTCTGCCAGCCTAAACTGATGTTTCATGAAGTAGCAAACCAGTACCTTTGGGCTGTAGTACTATGTTACAAAAATGCTGCAGCTAGTATCTCATGGCTACAATACACATTTCCTGGCACAATCCAGGAAGATTCTCCATGAGAACAAGCCAAAAGAGTCCCAGCAAACTAGAATACATGCAAAATTTTCAAAATCTTTGTAAGAATGATTAAATGGATAAAATAAATTGAAGAAGTTTATTCATTGAAATATCTATTTTTATGGGATTGAGATGTTTCTTTTCTCCTTTTTTTTATTTTCCTATTGGTTAAGTATAAGTTAAATAAATTAAGAGCTATAGCATAATGGCAAAGTATGTCCATTCTGCAAGCATAAAGTTCTCTTCTTTAGGTCCTTTTCCTAGTTATATACATATTGTTCTCTATGTATATACCACCTCTTATATAGTAAAATGAAACTATTCCCTCATCCACGTACACCCACACTCCACTCCTTTCATTTCTTAAACACTATTAACCAATCAGTTCCTTGATATATGATTCAATGTTTTTTTTAATCCTAGTTGCAGATATGATCTCTTCCACTAGATGGCATTATTGCTCAAGGAGTTGTTCCAAAGTGTTAATTATTTGTGATCAAGCAGGTTCCAGTGGTTTGGCCTTTTGGATTCCCACTTATACAGAATAGCACAGCTCATAGGTCCAGAGGTACTGACTAGGATTTAGCAGAGAGAACAATGACTGAGCAAGCCAGGGGTTATGTTACTGGAGAATCAAAGAAACTGAGCGTCTTAATCAGAAGGAAAAAACGAGTCAGAGTAAAACAGAAAACAGTCCTTAATTCAAGCCTAAAAATCTTTACCAAGAATTTAGCTAAAAGCTCACTTGCTACACCACCAGAGTACTTTTGCAAGGGTTGGAAGGGCGGGACCATGATGTAAAACCTGTGCAGCTAACCTACTGTCTTCCCAGAAACACAGTGCTTCCAGCATCACAATCCTCACAACAACATTCACAATTAGGTTAAATGTGATGTAGTATATTGGCAGTCTGACAATTCCCCTTTAAAATTAAATAGAGTCAATGAAGGGTCAATTGTGACATATGTAGCATCTATACCTGCTGTGCATGTGGTGCATAATAACTGTGTGTCTAAGTTGAATGAAATGGGTAACACCATGTATGTCGTTTAACAGAGATGCTGACTAAAAGGACATAGATAAAAAAGTCTATGTCTTAATGGTAACCATGAAATTACTTTATTGCCAAGCATCTGAGGTTTCTGAATATTATATGTATTATAGACTATTAAACAAACCAATACTAAAATGTATGAAATGTATGCATCTGGGTAAGGAAATTCCTCTTGCTTATTTACATTATTAGGATATTCTTTCCAGAAAGAATGACCTTGTGAAAGTAAAGTTAAATGCATTTAATACATAACATGTCAAAAACCTTTGGCAGATCTTGGAATACAAGTACCATCTAATCAGGTTTTGCTTCAAGTAAATTTGCAGTTTGCAAGTAATGCAACTAGACAGTTCCTAAGTACAATAGATTCATGAACTCAGATTGTAAGTACATTGTGAGTTATATTGAAATAAACAAACCCTTAAAGATTGTTTATTACAGGCATATCATGGGTATCCTAAAACTGCAAGGGATATTCTTTCTTCTTTTTTTATATATGTTTGTCATGTATTGCAGCCTGCAATGTAGATGAAGAACTGCGTCCAAGTGAGACCTGTAAATTCACAGGACCCCAGTTCATCTATTTACTAATTTGTGAAAAGTGGTTTATGAAACAATAATCAATTTATTTAGTATTCCTTTATTAGAGTGTGCATTAGAAAGGGTCCAGTCTTAATGGAGACTTGCCACCAGTTTATCCATGTTGGACTTGTCTAATTCTGAATTCCAAAATATGTTTCCCTGAAATCTTACAAAAATCATGCTGTGAGCTACACAGCTGTGAATAAGTCCAGCTGTGAATGTACACTGCATCACTGTATGATCTTCTGTGATTCTGTATGATTCTTCTTCTATGATCACTGTATGATTTTCTGCGCCTATACCATAGTTTCACTGTGCATTCTGTAGTTATGAAGTTTGTCTGTGCTGGCTTAGAAAATGGATGTTTCTATCCTTTCCATTTAGGATTCTGGGTTGAGACCACCTTCTGGTCACATGTCACTGTATGCTATATAGATCACTGTCAAAAAGAAATTGGGTGTCTTGTAAGATTTGCTAGGTTGTGGAAAGAGGAACACTGGTTGAGTTCTCCAAGTATTGTAGTTTAAACCTTAGAAGAGCCTATTGAATTGGTACAAGCGGAGTCTGCTTTGACCATCAAGGAGTAGATAATAAATAGGGAGATTGATAGACCCAAGAGGATACTAGTGGATATCCTTGCCTTGGGCAGCCACCCAGTAGGGTCATTTGCAGAATAGTTCTGTTATTAATATGTCCTATTACTATTTATATTACAAGTAAAGCTGCTGTGTTTTGTATCAGTTTGTTAATAAAAGTTACATTCATTGTATTTGTCAAAGAATCCCTAGTGCCAAAGTTCTTGTGACTGGTACCAATTAGCCAAAATGTAAGCGGTCTCCTATTTCATAGTGTGCAGGTTGGCCTAGGAAAGGGAAAAGTGAAATTGTAGATGGACTAGCTTTTCATCAAATGCATTGCAGTAGGACTAAGATTGCAACATATAAAAATACAGTTAAAACATCAGGGTATCTTTCTGCATTGTGCTGAAATCTGCTTAAAATAATTTTACAAAATTAACTAAGCCACATCTGTATGCACAGAGGCAACTACAAGAAAAATGACATAGCCTCATTATAGTGTTACATTCATAGGTTTTTTTTTTCCATTAACTCACTTAATAACCACTTTACATATAAAATGTGTGACAAAAAAACCCTTCAATTTATTAACCTGTAAATTAATCATAATTCCCAATTAAGGAGCCCATCTGGTGATATTTTTTGCATTAAAGATACTTAGAAATTTAATATCATTGGTTTCACTATTCAAAATAAAAAATATTAAAGGAGGTAAGATTCAGTTTCAACCTAGTGTTACATATTTGTTTGGCATGAAGATTGAGTATTATAGAATCCTGAACTCTCATACAACAAAAGATTTACATCTAACTACTGAATGGCTATGACTGGACCAGGGAAAAACACATCCTTTTTACTGAATAACCATTAAGGGCTTATGTATCAAAGTCGAAAAAAATTTGCCAGTGAAAAAGTCGCCATTGCCAAAATCAGTTTTTATTAATGCCCTTAATAATAGTCACCAAAAAATATTTGTCAGATTGAGGGTGGTAAAGACCCATTATTCTCTATGGAAGATGGTTACACAAATTTCTTTCTGTATCTAAAATAGTTGCAATTGAAAAGACACTCCATTGAAATTAATGTAAAATGTGGTAATTTTAACCTGGTGACTTTTTTCAAAATTGATCATTTTTGGTAACAAAAATGGTCACATTCAAAAATTCCCAGAGAAAAAAATCACTGGCATATTCATGATAAAAAATTATCAAAAAGTGGAGAAAAGTTACCAAAAGGGTAAAAAGGTAAAATTATCTTGATAAATATCCCCCTTATTAGTATTAAATTATAATGGTGTTATGGGCCATGGGAGGCGGTCAGTTATTGACCCCCTCCAGCAGACAGACTCCTGCCCTCTTTGGCTAAAGTGGGGTTGAGGGTGTGGAGGTCACTCCTGACCCCCTTGGTTACTGGACAGGGGGAAGGGGAGGGGTGAAGTGGGACCCCTCCCTGCAGCGATTCCCCCACTCCACATTGCAGTTTGTAGGAGTGGGGGGAAAGGGATCCCAGAGACCCCAACTTGTTTTCTTTATACCCCCATACCCCACAGGGACCTCAGGGTAGGGGTAAGAGGAGCAGCTCCTAGGGAGCCACTCCTAGGAGTACCAATCCCCACTCCCACCTAGTGCTGGGGGAGAGTGGGAGATAGGGGTCCTAGAAACACCTTCTTTTTAATACTACATGCCCCCTATCACAAAGGGACAAAAAAGGGCAGGGGGTAGGGAGGAGGAAAGTGGTTCCACTTCCTGCACTTAGCAATCCCCTGTTACGAAAGTGTCTTACCTTGGCGGCTCGTTCCAGCGCCAGTCTCCTCGCGGCTTGGGACGCGCCCCACGTCTCTGCTTCCTTGCGGCCATCAGGTGTGCGTGCTGACGTCACAGGCGCGCACACTGCAGCCGCACGTCTTTTGAGGGGGTTGGCGCGATCAGCTGACAGGCTCTCTAGCTATATAAGGGAGCCTGTTAGCTATACCGGCGCCCGATTATAGAGTTCACTCTCTGGGTTACTGGCTACAGTTATTAGTGTTCTGTTATTAAAGTGCATTATTTCCCCTCTGGTTCCTGTTCTCCCAGCTCCCGTGCCTGACCATCAGTATTTCCCCTCTGGTTCTTGTTCTCCCAACTCCTGTGCCTGACCATTTATGTTTCCCCTGCTACCTCACTTCGTCCAGCCATTGTTCAGTCCTAGGGGCCGTGACCTGGATACCTTCCGCAGTGAAGCCCTAACCTCCTTGCGGGGGCTCTAGGTGAATACCGGGGGTATCTTAGACTCCGCGCCCTAGGGTCTGATCGTTGTTGGCTCTCTCTCCAGCCACTTCCTCTTTTTCCACGAGAATTATCCTCCCCCATCATTACATCCCCCCACCTAAGTTAGCACTAAATGGGGGTGGTATTGTGGGGAGGTGTGGGGATCCTAGGGAACCCTACTAGATGGTGTTTGCATACTTTAAACTAATTATTTCCATAGCGCTAATATTAAAGTACAGCACTATTATGGTAGTGCTATGGAAATTATTGTGTTTTAAACCAGTTAACTAATAAAGGATTACCTCCCAAAGCTTCCAGCTTTGCATGGCACACACCAATACTGCCCTTTCTTGTCTTAAACCCTTTTTTTTTCTTTTTGCCCCCACACTTGAAATTCTGTAGTCTTTTATCTTTGCCAGGAACATTCCCTCTGTACTTTTAAAATCAAACTATAATCCTCCCTTATGGGACACTAGCACTGACTTTTTTTTGTAAATATTATAGTGTATCCTTAATTAATTATCGAATTATCGATGCTTAGTATATATATATATATATATATATATATATATATATATATATATATATATTGTAAACAGGTCTTTGGGAAACTTACGGATGGAGTGTACGTGCCGTTTAGACTCCTGTCAAATCTGACATAAAACCCTGGGAAAAGTAGAGACTGACAGGGTTAAACTGTCAGTAGTTTTCTTTAACTGGAGTTTGGGCCCAGGGTTTAGGAGTGGCTGAAGAGTTTGAGTGGGAAGGCCACTCCTTTACTCCATCTTAGGTTTTTCTAATTGAGTGCACCTGTGTTTTAGAAGGTAAAAGCACAAGCTTAGAGAGAGAGAGTCTCTCTCAGTGTGTGTTGAGCTGTGCTGAGGTGTGGAAAGACCACTGAGACTCTAAAGAGTGAGACTTATGGGAGAAAGTTACGTTTTGAAAGAAAGCTCTGTACATCACTGTTATTTGTTTTATGTTATTACTTTGCCAAGTCAGGCTGAATTTCTGTTCCAGTTTTGGATTTTCTGTAAATAAACACGATTTCTTAAGAGAGAAACCGGTTGGACATTCGTTTATTGGAAAAGGCTACTGCAGCAAGTGAGTGAAATTCCTACTATATATATATATATATATATACAGTATATATATATATATATATATATATATATA
>WMED01022659.1:0-11621 GCA_019650415.1 Pipa parva | reverse complement strand
AATTCCTTAACACTAAACAGGAAGTGGCTGAGAGAGGGGAAGCAGCTTCAGTAACAAACTGGTGCTACATTGTGAAGGGTGGAAATAAATAAATAAATTATATGACAGAAAGCATTTATTTAACTTTTATTTGACAGTGCCAAACAAATAGCAAATAACTGTTGGTGCCTAAACTGTTCCTTTAAGAAGTAATTCTGATTTCAGTAATCTTACAATATTATGTAAGGACATTATGGATCTCTTTGTAAGTTTTACAGTGTCAAAGATATCTATATGTTTACTCTGAGTGAAGACAGATGCAAATTCCCCACTCTAGAGGGAAAGAAAATTTACAGTAGGTGGATTTATCTGTAGTTGTTTACAGTAGGAAAATTCATCTGTGGTTGTTTACAGTAGGTGGATTTATCTGTAGTTGTTTACAGTAGGTGGATTTATCCATAGTTGTTTACAGTAGAGTAGGAATATTTAGCTGTAGTTACTTATGGTAGGTGAATTTATCTGTAGTTGTTTACAGTAGGAATATTTATCTGTAGTTGTTTACAGAAGGTAGATTTGACATTGCATTTATAAGAGGAAAAGTCTGCTTCAGAAATCAAGACTTACTTTTTTCTGAAGTCTTCAGAGGCCAACGTGGCATTATCCATCTGTATTAGCAAAATGCCATTTTCCATTTTGGCACTTTCTATCTGAAAATAAAATTGAAAAAATAAATACAATGAGACAAATACACTTCATTTATATGATAAGCGATTACAACAATGCTTTAATACAGTCCTTTTTATACTGAATACATCATCATTCATCAGGAAGCATCACTTTTTATACTTAATTTATTATTGATAAGGACTTGGCATAAATGTGGAGGATGGGATGGAATTCTAAAACAAGATAGTAATTTATAATTTACTATTGTCATTATGGAACTAAATAGTCAAAGAAGGGCTATTTAAAGACTTAATTCATAAAGACAGGTTGTCCATGCTAAGCTCTGTTAGGATGGTTGACTAAAGGATGAATTCTCCTGTTGATTTCACCATTCACTTCTCATTATTGACTAAGCAATGAATAGATGTCAAACAAGCGAACAGCAGTGATCGCTGTCAGATGCGTTGTGTGACATAATCAGTCAGATAGAAGTAGAATGTCATCTTGTCCCTAGGTCATGTTGTGACCTATTTTCAGTCGCCAGTGTCACTTTTTAATGAATAGTTGCCTTACGCAACACTTGGAACCCAGCTATCAACCCCCCAATTTTCCACTCTGATGTGGTGAAGTCAAATGGGGGCTTCATAAGTTTACAATTGACATAGTTGCCCAAAATGGTTGTGTATTTGCCACATTGCAGAGCTTGCTCAATAAGTGAACATGGTGAATAGACGAAAATTCAGATTTTATGCGATTCAGATTTTAGTCAATAAGGCTCATGTGTGTCTATTACAGAAGAGGGAAAGAGTTCTGTTCTTAAATCCTAATAAAAGTAAATTGATAAATACGGCCCATAGTTGTTTTTAGTGAGAGCTGCTAGGGGATATGGGGGTATTGCATACATATGAGTCCTTGTGATAACTATACATTTTCTCAGGGGAGGAATGTTAAGATTTATCATACAACTGTCTAAACTTCCTCTAATCTGTAACCTGGAGACTGTTGTTAATGAATCATCTTGTTTGTGAAATGAAGTGCTGGAAAGGTCTTGGGGCTGAGTGACTAAATGGTAAAATGTATTATATTAATTCCTGAAACAATGACATAATGCTATCCAGCTATGTATACGTTTATTTATTTACAATCTTTTAAACAATACAAGCAGTGATACCTATACTTCAGTATTTTCTACCAGAAAATCTGGTTTGATTTGATGCAAAAATCTATTTTTTATCTAAATTAGGGCATGAAAATTGGGTCCCAGGAACAGTGCCTCAGTAAAAGCCTTAGTAAGAGTATACAGACTCAGTAACCCTATTTGTAGGTGTAGATGAATTTGTCGCAATTACTATTATAGCTGATTTTGTCTTTCCTATCACAATACCCCAAAATCCATTTGTATTGTTTTGTCCTGCCTCCTAAAAAAACTGCAGTAAAGAGAATGGAAACTTGTTGCATAGTGATGGGAAGGGTGGAAGAGTTAAATATTGCAAAAAATGGTCAAATACCACTGCAAATATATTATTTTACTGTAATCACTGTTTCTCACATTTTTTTCTTCATAGGGTATTCAGAAAAAAATATGAGGAATCTGTTATTTTTGGCTAAGGCTTACTAGATAAATGATGGTTAAATAATAAAAATAAGAGACACTAATGAAAATAGGAGACAGTGCTAATAACTGAACAATTCAAACAGTCAAAAAGTTGCAATAACATTTCATAAAAAACCTCTTCTAGACAGCAGTTCACCAAATAAAACCTCTGGCAATAAAACTTTTCAGTCTTATGGATGACTTGAAGGCCAAGATTGCTGCAACCATAATTACATTTCAGTATTCTAATATACCTTATTTACAAGCTCTTCTATCACCTGAAAGTAATGTTCGTCATCTCTCTTCCCGAGGCCAGAGTTCTTTTTATACCAGTCCCTGATCTGACCTTCAAGCTCCACATTGGCCATTTCCAAGGAGTGCACTTTGTCCATATAGGTAGCCAGGCGATCATTTAGGTTCTGCATAATACCTTTCTCATTGCCACTGATAGACAGGCCTCTACTGCTGTAGATTTGAGGATTGACCGAAACCTCTCTATGGCTCATGGCTGCAGATATTCTGGTGCCCAGACCTCCAGCTCCAGCATAGACACTAGAAGCATATCCACCTACTGATATTTGTTTGTAGTTTCCACTACTTGAACTACCAATTTGTACATGTCCAGTTTTGTAGGTAGAAACCTTTTTAACAACTGAATTACTATACATTATGTAGAATATCGGAATGTGTAGCTACAGAACTGAGCTTCCGTTTTTAGTCTTGTGAATAAGCTCCTAGGTTCTTCTTTGCTTGTATTTAGACTTTCACTGGAACTGTCCCATTACAAATTCCCACTGGAATGTTTAAACAGTGATAAGGCTACACAAAGAATAGCCTTGAATTTTGTCATCCTGTAGGTCAATGTCCTGTTTTGCATCTAAGTCATTTATCTCTTGCCCAACCCTTTTTTGCATTTACCCAGAAATAATTCAAAAATCATTCTTGTTTCTATGTTTAGTTCTTTATACACATTTGTAAGAAAAATCCCTTTTGATCAGTTACTCAGGGTATTTTGCATGTTGAGAATGTTGCTGAATCATTAGCCCCAGCTAGAAATAATATGAATAAACTGTGTTCAGTTTAGAAAGTATAAAAATATTACAATAGCAGGATCTAATTTTTTTTGGAAATCCTATAAAAACTAAAGGGACTTATGGGACTGTTGGTAGCAGCTGTCAGTCAAGCTCCACATTTATTCAGCGCATCCACCACCCCTGATCAAGGACTATTTGATACCTACTTACCTTGGAGTCTGTTGGCAGACGGCTTCTGTGGATCGAACGCAGGACTTGACTTTTTATTATTTTGAGGATAATAAGAACTCATTGAGGTTTTTAAAAAAAAATTTTACATTTTTTTTATATTTATGTATATCTGTTTTTATCTCTATTGGGTGCTATACCTCTGTTTGGACAGGGTAAGTCATTACCCTATTCATTTATATTTTCACTCCTATTTCTGCTTCTCAGCACATACAGTACAACAACCTATAGGGAGAAATACAAAATATTATAATGCCCCTATATTGTTGTGATATGGGTTGTATGAATTCAAAATGAAAACAATTAAATTAGGTGAAATTTATTAAACTCAGAAAGACCGCGCTTGAGTGCAAGAGATATTTCAGAGATTACTGTGTGAGTTTTTCCATTTTTTTCTCTCGATTTTTCGATAAAATGGTTGCCATACTACTACTTACTGTAAAGTATCATTCTCCGCACTTTTAAAGCCAAACTGAAGTCCTACATTTTGGAGCACTAGCACTGATATTTATCACTGATTTTTATGCATGTATTTTATTTTATCCTTAATTAGTTATTTATGCTTAATATTTGTATTTATTGACCAGTTTTTCAGCACATTGTTACAGTTATTACCCTTCTCTCTGTGTATGAAAGTCTTCCTCCCATTTAGATTGTAAGCTCCATGGGGCAGGGACCTCCAACCTCTAATATCAACCACAACCTGGCACTTAAAGTGAAGTATCCTTGTGATATCATACTTGTATTGTGTAATGCACTGTCTGTATTATATTTGTATTGCTGAATTGTACAGCGCTGCGTACATTTCTGGTGCTTTATAAATAAAATTATACATACATACATACATATAAGCAATGATTTAACTAATGTTAGAAAAAAATGTGCTTTAAGAAAATCGAGAATTTTTTCTGTTAACATTTTTCTGCATAGTTTACAAAAACAGCAAATGATTAACTGGGTAGGCATTGTGCAAAATCAACTAGTTTTCAAGTAGGAGTGACATGAAGATTATGAACACAATGATGAGTCAATGTGAAAATATCAGTGCCTAACAAACCCTTTTTCTTGGTAATACTGCATTGACAGTAAAATAACATACATTTTATTATGTTGCAGACACTGATATTCTTAAACATTTTTCAACTGATCTTGATTTTTTTTTTCTTTTTTGTGGTTTCCACTTTTGTTTATCTTTCTGTTCTGCAACACACATGTGGCTATGAATTATACAGATTTTTCATTTTTTTGTCCTTTTGGTTCAGGTCCTGTTTAATCTGTTTTCCAGCCTGCCTGTTAAATGACAGCATGGTTTCTATCTTAACTGACCCTAGCAACCGAAAGACTATGGCCCTAATTCACCATAGTGCGAAGTGAGCTGCGAAGCGTTTGGCTCACTTCGCATATGGTATTATGCGCATGCCGATGTCCTGCACGCGGACATCAGCATGCGCATTAAAGGGATTCCCCTCCCGGCGAGAGTTTGAGAGTATAATACATTCCACACTGAAATTTTGGGCTTATTTATGAAAGTCTACACAGTTACATAAAGCATCCATTCACCACCTCCTCATCTTTGTGTATGGAGCTCTTTGCATTACTTTGCATACATGTGTCTGCATAATTTGGCTATTCATCAAGCAAGTGCCAGAGTCTGTCATCTCTCCCTTTCTATCTCTCTTTCTCTCATACTTTATTTCAAATGGTAAGAACATTTTATACAATAAAGTAGAATACATAATACTAAAAATATATTAATACAGGTATTGAGTATCAATATTATCTATTTTATGGTAATAAAGGCAAAAAAACTGTTATTGATCTTTGCTTGTAACTATATTGTTTGCCAGTGCATCATCTACAGAGACACACAGTTTTTCTATTTCAGAGCAAATATACATTATACATAAGCATATTTTGGATTCCAAAAGCCCTTACATGTTAGGTACAATAAGTGTCTGCATATTTAAAAAATGACTAATTGTTAATGGTAAAAAACATGTTTTACAACTTTCTACTAAGTGCTTAACTGATTGACAAATTCTTTCCTTTGTGCTGGACACAGAAAAATGTGTAACACCTGTAAATCAGTTACAAGGAATTTTAAGATGAGTTATTTTATTTATTTCCTAGCACAAAAGATCTTGCTTTCAATGGTGCAAATAGGTGATAATTATGCTGTTGATTGAGTTTACAAATAGGATGCCCACAAAATTGTGAGTCATATAAGGAGGAAACCCTTTACAGGAGACAGAGTCATTCAGTCAGTCTGACAGAAGACTTCCATTACTTTTGTGAATTTGTAGTGATGTTTACTAAATCAGGTATAGTTATAAACAGGCCCAAGGCTATGACTGGAGATCAGAAATATCGAGAGTACAGTACATCAATGAAGTTTAACAAAACTCTGCTGTGGTAAAGAGGATTCACAGACCAGGTGCCCCCCTTACTTATTACTACCCACACTTCTTTAGCTCTAATGTAACCCAAATTTACAGCAGCAAGGCTGGTTTATATACACGTTATGTTACATACATTCCATTTCTAACCCATCGGTGACTTTTATGATTTTCTGTCATGTGCCTAAAAATTTTGGGTTTGGGAGTATGATTCTACTTATTTTACTCTTTCAATAAAAAAACATTATTGCACCATAAGCTGTTTTCCTTTTATGGGAATTACCAGATCATAGTGGTCATTAACATGCAATGATGCTAAATCCCTACATTTATCATGGTTAGTTTAATGTAAATATAATTAGCCCTAATAATCACATTTGGTGTGAAAGTATTACTGTATTAGCATGAATTAGTTACATGACATTTGTTTCTATGTGTAGATCCCGCATGGAACATGTGAATGAGCGCTGCCTGTGTCTGTAGGCTCGGATTACAGCAATACAAAACATTTGACAATTATAATAAGTTTTGACTCTTTTGTGATTCTGACATTTCATGTGTTTAGGAAATTAATATGCAGATTCAAATCCTGTCTGGTGCTAAATCCATTGTGTATATAAAATATGACAAGAAAAACCAATTATTATTTTCATAAACTGTTTTTAAGGGGAGCTAAAGTCACAGACTGGGTGGCATGACTACCTAAAGTGTCAACTTAGGTAAGATAACCAGGCAACATAGTTCTCTGTTTTACATTTAAATGGTGAACTCCCGCAGCCCAGAGAGCAGGGGGATTAAGCCTTCCCCTTTACTAAGCCACGCTTGACAACTATTTTATATAATTATTTGGCCTTGTCTATAAAATATCCAGTCAGACCTATCATTTCAGATCCACATATCAAACAAATTAAGGGAGTAATTCACGATAGTGCGAAGTGAGGTGCGGAGTCCTCGTCTCATTTTGCACTGACTGATATGCGCTCGATGATGTCCTGCACGCGGACATCAGCGAGTGCTTTAAAGGGATTCCAGTCTCGATGAGGCAACTCTTTTGCTGTTGCTGAGACTGGAATCCGTTTAAAGCGCTTGCTGATGTCCGCGTGCAGGACATCAGCGAGCGCATATCAGTCAGTGCAAAGTGACTTCGCGGCTCACTTCGCACTATGGTGAATGAGGGCCTTGGTCTTTTGTCTGCTATTGTCTGGGGAGACTCTGCATTTAATGGAAAAACAAGGCAAGGAATGGTTCCATGACTCACAACGTGAAATGGGAGAGAATTATGGCTACCGAATAATCCACTATTAAACACAGTGCCCAGGCTACCATTAGTTACAACAAAGATTTGAGCCTTTTCTGAATATACTCTATTTTCAGTCCTCTAATTCAGAGATATATTGATACAAACATAGCGAGAAACCTGGCTTACCGCACAGTACAGAATGGGGAGATTCGCGGACAGGTAGTCAGGTAATGCACTGCTCTGGATTAAAGGAAAACTAAAGGTCAAAGAAAAAAGGAGACATATAAAAAAAACAAAACCTTCTAGTAAGTTGAGACCTCACAGTCACAGCTTGAACTGTGTTGTCATTTTACTGCACAGAGGCAGACTTCACAGCACTCAGGCTGATAAAGGAGCCAGTGTGAAGCTCCGCCCACTTATACATAAGAGCGTACATGCCATCATGCTCATTGCGCTTCCTATTTTTTGCTGGCGAGAGAAGTGTTCTCATTGATGGTGCAATGTACATGATGACATATATGCATTTTTTGCACTGCCGATTCGACTAGGTGGGCAGAGTTTTGCGCTGGCTCCTATACCTAAGCATTGCCAAGTCTGTCTCCATTCAGTGAAAAGACAGCACAGTTCAGGCTGTGACTGCAACATTTTCACTTACTATAAGGTATTTTTTTTATAGGTCTCCTTTTTTATTCGACCTTTAGTTCTTTTTTTAAAGCAGAAATGTATAGAATACTTGTGGACCTCTGTAAGTTTTAGGTGCTTTGCTGACACTACCACCTGATCTACCTCACTTCCTGCTTCCAGACTGGTTCTGTTTGCCATGATTAAGGCTTGTTATATTGACACTAATTTTTGCAATGTGACTTGATCTATTCTTATCTGACTGCTTTGTCTATCTCCTGGGTTTCTGGATACCTCTCACTGGCATACATACAATGGTATAAGCCCTATTGAAAATTGTGCTGGATCCCCTTGTTTTCTTGTTTCCAAAATTTCAGGCGTAAGCTCTGTGGCCCTTTAATTTCACATACTCCCTAACAATACTGAGGCTAGATTACAAATTCAGACACTTTCATAGGTAATAAGTGAATATGTGTGCAAATAGGTTCATCCAGATTTCTTTTTAGGGCTCTTTTCTGGGCTGTTGAATAAAGAATAATTTGTATAAAAGCTTTGTATCCTTGTAAGCTGGAAAGATTTTTCTGCAGTGGTAGGCCAAACTAATCCTCATAAAAGATCAACTCTCCGGTCTCCATGGGTAACTTCTAAATATTCTCATCTATTGCTCTGTGAATAGCTGTTTCTCACTTAGCCTCTGATATTTGTTATGGACCCACCCCAGTTGTGAAGGCCTTTAAATATGATTTGCGAATATCACTAATGCTATTGTACTAGTTCAGTTTACTGAAATCACACAGGAACAGGAAGTGAAAGGATTGCATCACTGTTCAGAGCAGAAGACATCAGCTTACTTTAGGCTAGGGACACACTAGTGTAAATCTGTGCTCTTTTTGTTAAAAAAAAAATATGCTGGCACATTACAATGGTGTATTTTCGGGACACCTTTTATATATATAAATAATACGCATCGCTTTTCTTCCCTGTTTGACTGCTATTGTTCAGCTCCTATTGCTACTAATCCGGTCGCATTTTTGTGTTCGTGTCCGTATACTAGTAAAATGCGCCTTGAAGCGTTCCTCCTTATATTCATCTCCATGAAATGCATGTGTGACAGTGTACGCATATCTGTCATTACTTTCAATGTTTTTTTTTACAACATGTATTAGCAGTTTTTTGCAATACACTTAAAAAAAAAAAAAAATGATATGCACATATACACTAGTTTGACCCTGGCCTTAGAGAGCAGGAGGCAGCACTGGAGAATACAATACCTAACAGTATTTCCCAACTACTCCCCTCTCCTCCCATAAGAATTACCCCTAGTACAAAGGAGCTGTTGTTCTTCTTTAAGCCAGCTCTTTTGTGAGAGGGAAGGAGAATTGAAATACAGAATTGTGCTGTAACCAGTACACTTAACAAATTGTTTTGGACAAGTTAGAAAGTCACTTGTAGTTGTCTTAGTAAAAAAATGTTCTATGCAACCAATACTCTCTCACACTGTCCAGTTATACGAAAAATAAAAGACTACTGTCAGCATGGTGTTATGGAAATCTCTACAAGCGAAGCAAGCCTGCATGTTTTAAATGAAGAAGTAAAAATGTAGACAATGGAATGCAGCAGGTGCGGCCTGTTTATAGTTTTCAGAGACTGCTGGTACCTATCCACACAGAGGTTAACACTACAAGAGATGTAGGGCCAAATTCACCATTGTGCGAAGTGAGCCGCGAAGCCTTCGGCTCACTTCGCAAATGGTGTTATGCGCAAGCTGATGTCCTGAGCGCGGACATCAGCATGCGCATTAAAGGGATTCCAGTCCTGGCGAGGAGACTCGAGTGCTCTCGCCGAGACTGAAATCCTTTTAATGCGCTCACTGATGTCCACATGCAGGACATCAGCGGGCGCATAACACCATTTGCGAAGTGAGCCGAAGGCTTTGCGGCTCACTTCGCACAATGATGAATTTGGCCCTACATCTCTTGTAGTGTTAACCTCTGTGTGGATAGGTACCAGCAGTCTCTGAAAACTATAAACAGGCCGCACCTGCTGCATTCCATTGTCTACATTTTTACTTCTTCATTTAAAACATGCAGGCTTGCTTCGCTTGTAGAGATTTCCATAACACCATGCTGACAGTGATATAGTTACTGTTTTCAGTTAACACTACCTGTGTCAGTAGGGGCAATCATTTACTAAGGTCTATTAACCCACAGCAACCATTCAGTGTAGCTCGTCCAGACTTGGGAACTAGAATAATGAATGTTCAGTTCTAATTGGTTTCTCTGGGCTTCTAGACCTCACTAAACAATTGCTGTTTGATAAAATCAGCTCTGACTCAATGTATCAGGATATCAAAATATGTTTAAAAAATAAATATGTATAAAACCTTGACCTGTTATGATCTGAATCAAGCCTAATATTGACTGCAGACCAGTGGTGATTGACCTGTGACTTTTCACATATAGAATAACAGCTACCATTAGCCATGAATGAACATACAATTTTATCGGTGGCTGATGGTAGGCAGTGTTTAATAACGGGGTTACTGATTAGCAGCCATCTTGAATTTACACTGTCATTGATGAAGGACCAGCATTTACTGAGTGGTCATCTTGCCTTAACTGTGGCAATGTTGGCAATAATTCTTCAAAGGCTCTGGCAGTGACAGTAGACATTATTCATCAACTAGGGCATTCATAATAATTGTGGGAACACTCATAGAAAGTTTATAGTTTCCAGCTTCCTTTAATTTCCAGGAATAATGGCAATTAACTATGTAAAGTGCCTCTCTTACAGTGCCGCCATGATACTATACTACATGCTTAAATAAAATCTTCTGTTTTAGCACTTACGATGCAAAATCATCAGATGTTCTTGTGCTTTACTTATATAATGCCACAAATTACTTACAACAGTAACAGGCTGATGTATGGTCAATGGGGTGCAAAAGACAGATATTGCACAGTGGCCCTCTACTGGCAGAAGATAATGGAAACTGGGACGCTGCAAAGCATGATGGTCAGTAGCTCCAATCTCCTTATGTAAGGACAGAGAGTGATCTTATTGGTCAGTGTTATCCTTAGCTTTCTGCCTTCTACCATAAGAATGTCCTACTTTGGTAATAAAGTGATTGTGCTGCATGCATGGCTACACAGGAGATATGCATATGTTCTTAGTGTGTCTAATCATTGGCTCTGACATTTCATGGGACAATGATTTTCTAAAGTGTTTGTGTTTTTTATTTTATTTTATTTTAGACTGCGTTATTATTGGAATTGTTTTATTATTTAAATACCAAAAGCTTGTAGATTAAAGGGCAAAATGCACAGAGGGTAAAAGTAGCTAAAAGAGTGTATTCAGTAAAATGCATTCTCTATTGTTGGAAGGAATTTCAGCAGGCAACACAAAGAGTATAGAAATGAAACCAACACAAAAGTGAAATGAGAGGTGTTTAAACGCTACCAAGCCCGTAGCTCTGTGTCCACACATTCACACCCATGTTATCTTCACACAACTCTTTGGATTCTATGAAGTGTTATATGTCAACCTAAAGCCTCTGTTAAGCTATACTGTTATTGACTCAGACCATAGAATGTACATGCAGGGAGGCTTCTGTTTCTTTATGAACCCAAAGCTTAAAGGTTATTTGTCTTTGGAATATTCCCAAAATGTTTCAAGAGCAAAGCATTCTTATGTGTTTGAACATTCATTCCCACTCTGCAGATCTTATTTCTATAGCAAACACCTGCTGTGTAATAAAGTTACATAACCAAACATTCTCAGGGAATTCATCAACAGGGGGTCTTTCTAGAGGTCTTGTAACCCAGAGGTCCCCAACTTTTTTTGCACCAGGGACCGAATTTAGT
>WMED01022658.1:0-11622 GCA_019650415.1 Pipa parva | reverse complement strand
AGCATGGTGTAATCTTCCCCTAACACCATTTTTGGCCAGATTTTAATATACAGATAGAAATTAGTATAATGGGTTAATTTGGCATTTAGCCCAAGCTTTTATAAAATTTGTGGCATTTGGCCGAATTAATAAAAAAAGAAAAAGATGGATTTGGTGCGTCCCTGCAAATCCGCAATTTCTGTATTCATATTTTTTTTTATTTATTTGGTTTGATTATTTGATATCTAAACAGCTTGTTTTACAGCAGGGAAGTACACCGCGTATTCCTTGTATGTAATGTGACCTTGTAACTCGAGCGCAGCAGTAATAGGTTTTGCTAGGGAAGACAGTAGGAGCTGGAAACCTGTGAAGAATTATCTTTGCAGCAAAGCAGAGAACCAAAAGGTGACTGATAATTCATGTACTGCTGAAGTTATTGTACAGAAAAGATGAATATTACCCACAATTCATCACTGTTTAAAGGGGAGGAGGAGCTGTCCTTCTTAAACGGTATCAAATCTTGTAATTCGCTGGTGTTTAAAAGACTTGAATGTTTCAGATATTTGCAAGAGGGACCTGTGATGGATTTCTCTGACTATTGCTTTATGATTGTACTCAGAGTTGGTTCTATATTAGACTGAAAACTAGTTGTATATTTTATTCATGTTACCATAACCTTAAAAATCGAATTCCCTGTGTGCCTTTTGCGCCTATAATATATAGTCCATTTTTACTTCCAGAAATTGTGCAAGATTGCAGTGAAAGCCCAATATTTTATTTTTTTTTAAATAAAATAAATGCGTTGGGATGTCATAGTTCGTGTATCAGTCATATGCTGTTAAATGAACTGACCTGCCAGTCCAAAAGGTTACTGGTCCTTTAAATGTTTGTATGTTGATAAAGCGCATCTAGTTGACATCGCTTGCAGTGCAGTTCTCTACTGCTGCATTCGTCCCTCAGTATGTTATATGATATATATGTTCTCTATATCAAAAGTAAATATGACAAAAAATAGATCATTTCTGATTAAAATATATTCAAAAGGCATAGGGGATATTTATAAAGATTGAAAAATATTTTGACTATTTAAGTGCAGGAAACATTTCAGCCAACACCAACATATTTTTTGATCTTGTTGTTTTTCATTTGTAAAGCTTTTAAAAGCATAATTTATCACCCAAAAGTGTTCCCCTTGCCTCAGACTGGCGTACACCATTATTCCCTATGGAGTTGGTCCGGTTATTTAGCCACTGTCGAGAAAGATTCCCCCTCAAGTAAAGGATTTCGATATCGATTTGTAATGGAATGTGAATCGAACAGAAAAACACTGCGAAGTTTGGAACTTTTAAACATAGATAATTTTCATCGATATTTTCAAAAAAAATTTTTGTCGGTTCTTTATAAATCAGCAGAATCGAAAAGTAAAGAGAAAGGAAAATTAATAGAAAAACAGGGTTAAACAAACTGAAAATATCAAAATGATCTCAAAATATCCCCTGGAAAATGTATTTTTTATGGTTTAGGTTTGAATGTCAGAAGAGGTCATACGAAGCATTTTAATGTTTTGTTTTTTATATATCATTTCAAAACATACAATCTATATTCTCTATACCAGAGCCAAAAAGGTGACGTCACTCACCAGCGCCTTCCCCCGAAATGCAGGCACTGATGAGTGATGTTATTGAGCCTGTGTCAAGGGAGGAGTGCTCCACAGTGCGATGTAGTTGTAACTGTTCTATGTACTGTTCTATGTGTTTGTTGTTCACACATTGTAATCCATCTGCCTAGCAAGAGTGAGGTAACAGAGGAGGAGGAGTTAACTAAAGGAAGGAGGAAGTGCTAGACAGGAAGCTATGGATGAAGCATGGAATAAAGAGTTCTGATCCAGAAAGTCAGTGTCTCATATTGGACTTATCCCATGTGACATATATCCTCACTACAACACTACACACAGTGAGCTGAAAACTGTCAGGTTGGGTCTGTGGCCTGCACTGAAAGACCACTCGCTCGCTTGGGGGATCAGAGATAGCAGCGGTGATGACAGCAGTGCCATAGGTTTGTCATCGCCTTCTCGATACAATCACACACTCATTCTGGGTCCAATTTAGTCAGGCTCCAACTAACCTAGTGCCCTTTAGGAACTGGAAACTAGTGCAAGTAAATGGCGTACATACTGGGAGTTATTGAACAAAGTGTCTACACCCTGATTCTCTACTCCTTATTCACTAAACAGAGAATTCCTTTAGCAAATTCGCAACCTTGCTGGTATTCTCATAGCAAATTTGGAACCCTGTCAGTATTCCCACAGCTCATTTGTAACCACATCAGTAGTTGTCTATTATGTAGTGTGAGAATGTCGTTAGCTGGCGAATTCGCCACATCGCAAAGTTTGCTGAATACCCAAATATGGGGAAGTGGTGAATTCACACCTTTATGAGACAATTTGAAGTTTAGTCAATAACCCCCAAAAACACCAAGCAGATGATTGCCAGGGTGGAATCAATCCCAGAATCCAGTGCAAGTCAGCAGTGCTAGCCACTGTGCACAAGAGAACTAAAAGAATTATTCAGGAAAGCCTGAACAGTCGCTTAAGGGTTTGAACTCTTTTATTCATCCCTTCTCCGTATTTGGGTATTCAATTCATCAAACTCTGAAATTCGCAACTAATTCAGGCACTCATGACGGTTCCTGACTTACGGATCTCCACTTTGCGGGCGCATGCACAGTTAATTCACCTATTTATCAAGCATCGAAATCTGTTGAAGTTGTGAATTTGGCAATGGGCACTGTGTCACATTTGCCAGTGTTACTTTGCCAGATTAAAGTGGCGAATTAGGGGGTTGATGGCAGGGCTCGTACTTTCAGACTGGCAATGCCACACTATGCAATAAACTATGCTTAGTGAATAGAGAATTTGTGACTATCAGAGTGTAATGATCCAAAGTAACGCAAATTGACTTCGACAGTCAAATTTTTACTTTAATAAATATGTCCCAGATCTGAGTGTTTTATGCTATAGAAAATTTCTGTAAAAAGAATTTGGGAAAAAGCATTCTGTTCTGATGTATGCTATTGCTTATCTCTGAATAAATTTAACTAAAGCAGTAAAGCGCTTGATAGATTACTATTTATGTCTGACATTTGATTAAATGATTCCCCAGCTGATATTGTAACTGCTAAGACGGGTCTGGAAAAGTTCTGTACACTTAAACACAAGCCTAGAAGTGGGTTCTATTTCTCAGAATAAATGATATGATTACAACTTGTGAAGACGGCGGATGTTTGATTGCGCATTTTAATCATCCGAAACTCTTCAGAAAACTGTAAGATACCGTCTCTATTCAGAAATGATGCACAGATAATCTTTTATGGTCAATAAGCACTTCTTCTGCAATTTGCTAATTTGCCAGAATAATGCTTCTCTAACTGAATCAGTGGATTTTATTATAAAACATTCATTTTCATATTCTAGATAGTGGAGTTTGCTATTCCCTTCCTGAGTTAGATTTATTACACTGCAAAACCTCAATTATTTGTTTCTATACTGTATAAAATACTCAAAACCCTATATACAGTTTATTTCTAAAGGAGCGCTCACATGTTATTGGGAGGGGCTGTGGCTGCACAATTAAATTTTGGGGCACATTTACTAAACTCAAGCAACTTTTTTGACTAGTAAGTGGCTTTATTTAATGACATCACTTTTTTCTCCTATTTACTAAGCTATTCAAAAACTAATTTCTCCCTCATTTTCATGCTGTGTGGGGCACTCCAAAATTTTCGAAAGGCTGCCCTGGCGAAATATTATATGTCAGTCCGGATTTTTTTCTAGATGGTCGGTGGATAAATTCATTCCCCATTTCATATACAACATTTCTACAGCTTGAGAACCACTGTGTGGTCTTTACGACTGTAAGGGTGGCCACCAACCTAATTCGAGAAAAAATTATTGTAAAAGATTTGCTTTTAAACAAATCTCTTGGAAATCTTCTTGTGCGTGGGTAATCATCAATCAGAATCAATCAACCGCGGTGATTGTTAAATTGACTGGAAATGTTGGACATTTTTCATTGCTTTACCATCAAAAGAGTGAAGACGTGCGTGGAATGAATGAACAATAGTGAATGCTAAATCTGAAGGAAAAAAAATCATTTGGGGATCGATCCCATACGCAGGCTTGTTGACTAACAAACAATCATAATACATGAAATCGATCTTTCAATGCTTTTAATATGAACAAGTTGTGTTTTCTTGTTGCAAAGGCACAAGAGATATTTTTAAAGCTTATCAGCAATTTCAGCCAATCAGTCAGTCTTTTCTTTTCATATCTAATTAAAAACCAGATCCACGTGTATTTATAGAGCTCTGAGACTTCCTTCTGAATCAAAGACAATTATTTGAAAACCAGCACAAAATAAGTGCTCTAGACTTGCATGACGAGATTATCCTGTGGATTTAATGTTATCCACCCATAGGAAACATGTAGATAATAACACTGGTAATTAAAGATGCAAAAGTAATATTAAAAGTATTCATTAAATCAGGAAATACATTAAAGAAACATTATTTATCCTATGCGTTGTCTGAAACAAGACAACAGGGTTTTATCTAAACCAGAGGTCCCCAACCGCCGGTCCGCGGACCAGGACCGGGCCGTTGGGGTTTTTCAGCCGGTCCGCGGCGCCGCTCACACCTAGCTCTGTGGCTCTGCGCCTGGTCAGAGCACGCGATAATGTTCTCTGCCGTAGCAGCTGTCACGGCAGAGAACATTATGCAGGATGGGGCGGGGCATCGGGCGGGTCTTTGAGATGCAGCCAGCACAGCAGTAACCTGTTACATGGGACGGGGTGGGGCGGCAGGCTCTCCTCACTGACTCACCCCCCGGCAGAACATGTTATGTGGGGCGTGCCGGGGCGGGGCAGCAGACTGACCTCATTGACGCGGCTCCAGTGTTAAGTGTGTAGCGCTGCTAAGCTCCACCCTTCAATAACCCCGCCCCCATATGAAAAAACTCCACCCCTGCCCCACCCCACTGGGCCATGGAAAACTGGCCTTGCTTAAAGCCAGTCCCTGGTGCAAAAAAGGTTGGGGACCTCTGATCTAAACGACCCGCTTTTAGTAATGAAAAGATCAAAACATTATAGGGGGTTATTCAGCAAGGTGCAAATTCGACTGTCGAATTCACAAACAGCGGATTCCCATAGCAAATCTACGACAATTTCCCCGTTGTAAAGTCACGACAATTTTTTATTGTTAAGACTGCAACAATTTTCCCATAATAAAGTTGTGCCTGTGACAATATTCTCATTATAAAGACGCGACTGCGACAGTAGCAGTCTATTGCGACTGTCTTTATCTGGCGAATTCGCACCTATACGCAACAATTCAGACTTAATGAATAACCCCCAATATTGTGTTTGGCAATTTTAAAGATTTACACGAATAAGGGAAAACAGTTTTACTGTAAATTGTGAATTGTTGTTCACAAAATGTTTACGTTTTCAAAAAAGATTAGTTATGCAATAAAGATAATTAAAGCATTGTATAGATCGGCATTATTACCATCAGGTCATACAAAAACGACCCAGTAATTTTATTCGAAGCATCAGCAGGGATAACCAACATGTATCTGGTTCCATGAAAAATTATCATCAACTTCAGGTCCTAAATCATCAGGTCCAGCTTGATCTTTCTAGATCATTATGGGGTCCAGCAAGTGCTTATATGAGATGTAATTAAGTAATTACTAGTAGTCACTAATACCTGTATTAAGGTTCAGCCAATCTTATATCAAATATGTATATTTTTTTTTTTTGTATTTTTGTTCATTTTTTTATATAGCGCTGATATATTACGCAGCGCTTTACAGATATTCATCATTCACTTCAGTCCCTGCCCCATAGATCTTACAATCTAGTTTTCCTATTCAGTCACACACACATAGACAGACACAGATGTATGTTTTTGGATTTTGGGAACAAACCGGAGTGCCCGGAGGAAACCCACATGCTGGTGCATGCATGTTTTATATTTATTGGCCACCTAGTTTTAAGTACAAGGGTTAATATTACAGGTTTAGACTTTACTGATTTTGCAGAATAATCATAGCAATAGAATAAAAAACAAGCACTTGGAGCAGAGGCTCTCAGCTAATCCTAGCCCCTCCTCCTGGTATCTCTGTGCAGGCTGTTACTTGTGTGCAGCATTTGGATTACTAAGCAGGTTTTGATTCTGAGCTGTTTTTAGGCTGCTTTTCTCTAGTGTTTAAGTCTTTCACAGCTGCCTTGCACTAATTTTCCTGAAGAAAATGAATTTGAATTAGTTTCAGTAGGTAGGAGCATGCTCAGTTAATGAGCAATGTCTTTGACTTAGGGAGGAGGAGCTAGGATAAGCTGAAAACCTCTTCTCTAAGGCAGCACCCCACTTTAATGGAGCTACAACAAGGATCTTTATTCCAAGGTTAGTCCCTGGATCCATCAACGCTATTAATGTTCATTAAGTACAATAGGCACCTAAGGTCTGAAATTCTTAAAGGGACATGCGATTCCATTGGTAGTGCATATCTTTGCCTTGTACTACTGTATGTGTGAAGAATCCTACACATATCTATTACTTTCTGTTTGCCTGTTCATCTTTAAATAAATATTTTTCGTTGGTGTTACTAAAGCCCCTGGTTTCAATCCTGTAGAGTGTTGCACTCCACGTTCACCATAGCACTGAACAGAAAGCCAGAATTCCTCAAATTAGCAAGTGGTGTCCCATGCACTTGGCTAATATGTCAGTCTGGTGAACCATTCCGCAAAGAATTGTGGGTAGGCATCTTTCCATTAGCATAGCCTTACACATATATATAAACTAAAATAAAATGATTTGCCAGCGCCAAATGCTTTATATACCCCCGTTTACTACACACCCCACAGGAGAGTGGAGTGAAAGTCAGTTTTAACAGATAAATATATTTTAGTAATGTGCGGGAAACCATTTGTTGCAGGAGTACTGTGGTATCCATGCAGTCAGCTATGTCAGAAAGCAAACCTGACCCAGCTAACGTCTGTGTGATGTAAGGAAACATGAATATATTCAGGGGTGTTTTATATATAAGCAAACTCAGCACATCCTCCTATACTCAGCCATGTCCCTTTCTCTGACATTATGATGAAACACCTTTTTATCCAGGCATTGCATCAGAGATTGGGAATCAGTTAGTCAGGACTGGTGCCTACTGCGTAGAAAGCAAATGTGCAGTGTGCAGAAAGCAAAGTGTGCAGTATACATCTTACCCATGTGTGTGACCCTATTTGCATTGCTTAATCTGCAGGAAATCAGGAGTGTATTTGTGTGCAGGTCTCCCAGGGTAACAAAATTATATATGAAAGTGTTTATTACATAGTATTATTGGCTGATGGACCTCAATGACTAGTTGTCCTTGGTGATTGCAAAATGTCAAAAGATACATTACTTAGAATACACTTTAATGTCAGCAGAGTGGTTTTATCCGTTGGATTAGGGAAAGTAATAATCCCGAGTTCTTCTGAAATATTTCAGAAGCCCTTGTGCACAGGTGCATGTAGATGTATAAGTTCCATAGTTACGCACCTGCGTCTCTTCCCTGATTAGTACCCAAGCACAGCAGCATGGCGTAGAGGGACCTATTGCTTGTAGACTATTTATTTCATTGGTGCTCTGCAGATATCGCTGCAGTTTTTTCCTGCTAAGCAGAGAAGAACAGCTGAATATATTTTGGTACTGAACCTTCTTGATGACAAGCAGGGTTTTTTTTTTTAAAAGAGAAAGATTTAACGTAGAAATATAAAAAATATACCGTATGCATAGGGTTTATTTCACAAGCTCGCCAATACAGCCTTGCGCACTGAGCTTTCCATAGGTGTCCCTCTTTAACAGGGAATGTTGGGAGGAATGTGTATGCTGAATTGCTAATTTGTGCTATTTTTTCAGTTTATGCTGTACAACAACATGATGTTTGTGCAACTGTACCTCTATAAACATTTCTAAACTCTCCATATTGCAAGGCTGATAATAAATTATGTATGCTGTGCACTTCAGGCCTGCAAAGCAACTAGTATAGTGTGGTGCAGTATACATCTTACCCATTTAAAAGAACAGTAACCCCCCAAAAATGAAAATGCCTATGCAGGAAATTGCATCCGACGCTGTTCGCTTCTTCGGTAATGGAATTCGCCACTTATGCCCGGTTCATGCTAGCATTTATATACGCTGCACTTTTAGAAAAGCGTGTCCCGAAAATGCGTCAAATTCAGGCTGGTGTATCATCAGGACATGCTTTTCTATTGTACTTACCTGATGCAGTGTGAACACTCCCTCGGCATTCGGGGCTCTTCCTATCTTGCCACATTCTTCGCGCTGCGTACATACGCTAAGGAAATATGTGAAACAAAGTGTTCCAGCATGCACGCGCTTGCATTCTGCACTAGTGTAGCCAGAGCAAGGTAATTTCTATATACAGATTCGCGGCACGTGTCTTCTTTTTTAAGCGCAGCATATATAAATGCTAGTATGAACGGGGTCTAAGTGAATAAGGAGAAGTGAAATTTGTGGACCAAAGTGATGCAAATTCACTTAAGCAGTTGAATTTGCACTTTAATGAATAAGCCCCATATATATCTTGCTGTTGCTGCTATTTCTGAGGCAAGCAAAGATCTTGCAAGGGAACAAAGTATAAATCGTAAAAGCCCGAGATCACTGCTAGCGAAGTTCTGAGGCCTATGGGATTGATTTCAGCTGGACCAGGCAGGAGAATGTCCTTCTCAGTAAACAGACTGAACTGAATGATTCACACAAAGTACAGGAGCGCTAAATAGGCCTTACTAACTACTGCTGTAAAATCCTGAAAAAAAGGGGAAATTTAAGGTCAACGTCCTATCTAATGATTGCTAATTATATTACGGCGGTTTGTGATGGTTGTGCTAAAAAAAAAATCTGCACAATATTGCTTAAGTTATTCTTCAAATTCAGTGATTCATCTTATTTCTTCCATGGGCCTGGATCAATTAGTCATTGCTCTGCGGGTTGTAAGAAGCAGAAGGCATTCATTGTTTGGAGAGTCTGGGGAATGTTAAAGGTTTACTTCTGCCCTGTGGACTTTTGACTGTGATGGTCTGTTTGCGTCTCTCCATTCCCAGGGGTTTTAACTGCCGGGGTTAACACGTTACTTTTTAATGAGCATTTCAAGAAAGAAAGTGAATATTTGGGAGTAGATTGAGGGTCTGCGCTGTGTACTGGAAAGGAAGGATTCTGGTTCATTGATGTCTCCATTTTTAACACAAAGTACAAAACCTAATGTTTAACCCAATGGGGAAAAAAAATTATTTTTATTATTTTTCTAAACATCCCTGCAAAATCGTTCTGTTTGGCTCGTATTATATAAAGAGAGAGATCAAACGGATACTTTTACAAGAGCCAGAATTTAATGGATTCAATTTCTTTGTACACGAAGGTCCCTATTTGGGGAGTTATTCACTAAGGTGCAAATTCGATTGTTGAATTCGCAAACAGCGGATTGCCATAGCAAATCTGCTACAGTTTTCCCATTGTAAAGTCATGACAATTTTTTAATGTTAAGATTGCGACAATTTTCCCATGATAAGGTCTCGACTGCGACAATATTCTCATTATAAAGACGCAACTGCGACAGTAGCAGCCTATTACGACTGTCTTTATATGCTGAATTCGCACCTATACTCAACAATTTGGACTTTAGTGAATAACCCCCTTGGTGTTTTATATGTGCAGGACGCAGGGCTGGGATATTTATTTTGCTGTAGAGAGAAAATCAATCATCTATTATTATAATATAACATATTTAGGGCTCCCATGTACTAGACTTTACTAATAGTAATAGGTCTGTGGATAATAGACAATGAATTTTGATTTAATGATATACCTGTGCTCCCTGTATGTTTTCTACTATTTTAGTGGATTTTGGGAACTAGATCAGGTTCTTTTATATTCAAGATTTTTATGTACATTTTGAAGTGTATTTAATCATATGGCTAGAGGTCTCTCAGGTGTGCTAAAATATTTATTTACTTTTCAACACATCCCTTTAAATTTTGTTTTGACAATTTACCAGTCTTCCCAAATATATACAAGAAAGTTTATCCTATAGAACAGTTTATAGTCTAGTTTTATTCCCAAAAATGGCAGATAGGGTAATGATTCCACCAATCAGATAGGGTAATGATTCCACCAATAAAGACTTAGTTGCATCCCCTGCAGTATGAAGGGTTCACTGTTCCCAAAATGTCAAGATTATACAGGAGTGGACCCAATAGATATGCGCCAGGCAATGGTAGGCATATAAGCTCAACCAAAGATTTATGAAGAGTAGTCCTTACAGGGTTGACGTTGTAGACCCTTGTCTTCAGTTATACAGATACAGTGTCATTTTGTAAAGGAAACCCTTGAAGAGATCTTATGGAATAAACTGCATACCAACTGTAAATATGTAGAAATCCCTTGATGATGATTATCAATATGTTCAGCACCTACCAATGATGATGTTTATGCTGTGTTGTATGCGATGTGACACATTCTTACACAGTGTGCGACTTGACTACACAACACTGCAAATATGACAGCAATTCAAGTAATCATCACGTTTCAAAGTGAATATCAATCTGGCACCATTTTACTCCTGAGACATAGAAAATGAGTCTCAAGTGTACCAAGTGCCATGAATGTAAATACATGTCATGTGATGTAAAAAAACATGTCATGTGACGTAAAAAACATGGCATGTGACTGTTCTCCAGCTACAATAATGGCCAAAATGGGACAAGATTTGTAACACTGTTTCAACATGTATTTTAAAGATGTTGTAGATTGTACACTGGACATGGTGGTTCCTTGTTGTTTGGACCATATTCCTACCCTAGCTTCCCACCCTATATAAGAAGATGGTCATACAGAGTATTTGCAACATTATGACTGTTCATCTCATACTAAAACAGCACTGAACAAATCAGTAGGCATATGGACATTCTGGGATGTGCTCATACTTTACAGCCATATGGCAAGTAAATCACCCATGTGACTGTGCGGCCATATCTCAGAAACTGCAGAATGTGCTTAGAAGGTTTGATACGTCAGCAAGTAATTAGCATGCACGCTCCATGAAATCTGAGACAACAGGCCAAAATGAGTTCCCCCCCCCCCACAGTAGGCAGTGCTCGCCTGCAGCTTTTGCCCAAGAACAGACTGTTGTGATGAAAAGCCAACTCATCTTTTCATGCCAGCAAGTTCTTACATAATTATTTTATTCTGTATTGTCTATGTAAACACCCTTGATGTTTTGGAAAGTCTACAGAATCTGTACATTTCTTTTACCAGACAAACAATAAATATTTTTGAGGAAGCCTCAGTCCCATTGACAAAGGTGGTCTTTAACCTAGTGAAGAGAAGGTGACCTTCACTAGCTAATGTACCCAGTTTGATATCATCTACACACAATCCAAATCCCCAGGTTAAGCATTTTCCTGCTGTTGAGTATGATAGATTAGATTCAGCATGTGACTGTATTCTTGAATCAACCCAGGAATTCTCTGCCCTAACTGAACTGCACTCAATTGGGCATGATTTTAAAATCTGACTTGTTCTAAGGCA
>WMED01022657.1:0-11622 GCA_019650415.1 Pipa parva | reverse complement strand
GTGTGGCAATAATCAGGCCTGGGTGTGGCTAGAGAAATGGAACTCAGGTGTGAAAAACCAGTGGTATAGTATGTTTTAATAAGGGGGCAATCACTTTTTCACACAGGGCCATGATGGTTTGGCCTTTTTTTTCTCCTTTAATAATAAACACCTTCATTTACAAATTGCATTTTGTGTTGTCCTTGACTATTGTTTAAATTGGTTTGATGTTCTGAAACACTTAAGTGTGAGAAACATGCAAAAAAACAGGAAATGAGGAAGGGGGCAAACACTTTTTCACACTGTTTGAGTTTGGTGGCCAGCTGAAGGGGAAATCTATGAAATTTGGTTGAATTGGATGGAAGCGGCCAAGCTAGAGCTTGTGATTTTGATTGATTGATTTTGAAGCCTGGTATTTCTTGGAATTCCTTTAAATTGTGTAGGGTGTTTGGTACTGATATTAGCAATTAGCTTAAAGTGAGTAGTATGTCGTCTGCAAATAGTGAGATTTTGTATTCTATTTGGCCTATTTTTATTCTGTGTATGTTGATGATATCTCTAATATATTGGGCTAGTGGTTCTACTGATATAGCAAATAATAAGGGAGACATTGGGCATCCCTGTCTGGTATCTCCTTGGATTTCTATGTCTTTGAATAGCCTGCCTGCTATTGATACATTGGCTTTGGGGTCTGAGTAAAGTTGTTTAATTGCTAAGATAAAGTTTGGTGGTAGGTTTAATTATTGGAGGGTTTCAAACATATAGTCCCAATTTAATCTGTCAAATGCTTTCTGTGCATCTACATAGTAATGTAAACAGAGCTTTTGTCTTTTGAGCAATGGTGTAGGATGTTTATTGTCTTTCTGACATTGTCTGTGGTGGTTCGTGTGGGGATGAATCCTGATTGGTCTGAGTGTATGAGCTGCAGCAATAGGGGAGCTAATCTATTGGCTAGGATTTTTGTGTAAATTTTCATATCTATGTTTATTAGAGATATGGGTCTTTAGCTGTCAATGTTTAGTGGATCTTTCCCCTGTTTCGGTATAACTGTAATTGTTGCTCTCTGAAGTTGGCAGGTCCCCTTTTTGGAAAGTTTGAAATAGAGTTAATAGATGAGGACTTAGTTGGTCTTTAAATGTCTTATAGTATTTTGCTGTAAACCCATCTGGACCTGGTGCTTTGTTTCCCTTGGTATTTTTTATGACTTCTATAATTTCAACTAGGTTCATTGGTGCTAATAGATTCTCAATCTCGTTTGTGTTGAGTTGGGGGGGTTTCCAATCTATTAGGATTGGGGAAGTATTTGCTGAGCTCGCCCGTGGGGCCTTATTATTTGCATATAGATCTGCGTTGTATTATTGGAAGTTTTGTAAAATCTTGTCCGTGTCATGTGTGATTGTGCCTGATTTTTCCCTAATAGAGTGGATATTTGTGTGTGCTTAAAATGAGTTCAATTTCCTTGCTAGCATAGTGCGAGGTTTATTTGCAAATTCATAATATTTTTGGTTTAATCTGTTTAGTGTGTGTGCTGCTCTATCTGCCAATATTTGTAGTAGTCGAGTTTGTGTGTCTTATAGCTCTTGTTTTAACTGCTGATTTGGATTGGTTTTTCATTGTTTTGTAACTTGGATAGCAAACCTCTTTAAGCATTTAGACAAGCCTCTAACCATTTCTGTTAACAGGAAAAAATAAAATATATATATATATATATGTGTGTGTGTGTCTGTGCAAGTGTTTTAGTTCATTGACTTTAAATCTTGTGACAGGTGATCAGGTGAGCCATCGAGGAGCCCTAACAGGAGGATATTACGATACAAGGAAATCTCGTTTAGAACTCCAGAAAGATGTCCGCAAAGTAGAAGATGAACTTCATGCTCTGGAGGCGAAGCTGAATGAAAACCTAAGAAGGAACATTGAGAATATCCTTTTAAAGGAAACACTTAAGTGAATGTTGTTGAAAAAAATCTAAAAATACGTATATATGGTTTAAAAGAGATTTTTTTAAGACTGAAAAACAAGGCGACTTTGCATAACACAGAGTCCAAGTAAAGTTTTATGGAAATCCAAATGGTACCTTTATAAGAGAAAATATGTAGCAGGGGTTGCACTAGGTATAACTGGTCTGATGGCAGAAGAGATGTGGCAGGGAATTTAAGAGGAAAGCTATGTATGTGTACATGGGCTTATTGTGCGTGACTGTAGTACATTTTGAACGTTGCAGAAAGATGAATACAGTTTTGTGTTCAGTGATGTATGGGATTAAAACAGAAAAAAACTTGCAAACAATTTACAGAGATTTGGTCACTTTGCACTGCACTACTTTTATTGCTAATAGCATAATGTCATCATTGTATGTAAAACACTGCTGGACCCACACTGTACAGGATTTCTCATCATAGCAGGCCAACATCACATCATACCTAAATTTAACTATCTATCTACTAATATTTAAGCTGTTTGTTCAGTTAAGACACAGCTGCTATTTGAGCCCAGCCCAGGATCATGAGATGAATACATTGCCACTGCAGCTATCTTCCCAGTATCTTTGTGACCTCGATCATCACACAGTATCCTCCCAAATTTCATCAAACTTAACCAACTGCGTATGCGCATATCAGAAAAAAATGTATCTGTGCATTCCCAGTTGATTAAATTCAGGTGGAAGAACTATTAACGGTACAGTAAAACTTATAAGCATAGCTTATGCCACGTGTGTTAACATGAATTTACTTGTTGGGTCTGCCGTATTGATGATATTCTGAGTAAATAAAATATTTCACCCACTGACTCAAACTGAAGCAGTGCGCACTGTTGGCCTCATTACCATAAGAATTATTCAGTGCTTTAATAGCTTTAACTTTATTTGACGGTTTAAGAAAGTTTTCCTTATCCCCGATTACGAATTAATAATGAAATCGACCAGCTAATGAACCAGATGCAACAGATTGAGACCCAGCAGCGAAAGTTTAAAGCGTCTCGCGACAGTATCTTGTCAGAAATGAAAATGCTTAAGGAAAAACGCCAGCAGTCTGAGAAGACCTTTATGCCTAAGGTAAACCATGGCACATTTAATCACACATATTCTGTCAACTGCTGAAATGCCAGCATAGAAAATACTTCTTCCAAATGGAATATTGATAGCTGACCATGTGTGTCTCTGTAATGTTTCACAGCAACGCAGCTTGCAAAGTCTGGAAGCAAGTTTACATGCAATGGAGTCAACTAGGGAATCTCTAAAAGCTGAACTGGGAACAGACCTGCTGTCACAGCTTAGTCTGGATGACCAGAAAAGAGTCGATGCACTGAATGATGAAATTCGCCAGCTGCAGCAAGTAAGTGACTATGTTTCCTTATCCAGTCAAATTGTAAATGGGGTGGTCTTGCTTTAAATCAAGCAGGGATATAGTGTCTGCGCTTGACAAAACTCTAAAAATGAATTTTTGTCTGTTATTTTAAAGGAAAATAGGCAGCTACTCAACGAGAGGATTAAGCTGGAAGGAACCATCACTCGAGTAGAGACGTACCTTAATGAAAATCTCAGAAAGAGGCTGGACCAAGTGGAGCAAGTATGTTAATTTATTAAATGAGCAGCATCTACTGATGTTTTACACATACAAAATTAGCAACACTCTAGTGCACCGTCAATTTGCACTAGATTATGGATTTAAGCATTATAGTAGTTATTTTGGCTGTTTTTTTTTTTGTTTGTTTTTTTTAGGAACTTAACGAGTTACGCGAGACTGAGGGGGGCACTGTTCTCACAGCAACTACATCTGAACTAGAAGCAATTAATAAACGGGTGAAGGATACATTAGCTCGGTCTGAAGGCAAGTGTTACCTATACAGGGATAAGCTAGTTATCGAAGTTTTGAATTTTGTGAATTGTGACCGGATTGTACAGACTATATCAGATTATAGAAATTAGGTAGCCTCTAATCTGTGACGAGTCTGTCTTAATTTCACATTTTCATAATTTTTTTTCAAATTAATAATCCTTTAATAAATGTTTTACTCAAAGTGATTAATGCACCTTATTACATAAGTCCTGTGGTTGTTTTTTTTTGTTAAGGCCTGGATGTTACTATTGACAAAACTGAAGTCTCAATCAAAGACCTTGTGAAAAGCATGGATCGGTGGAAAAATATGGAGAGAGAGCACATGGACGCCATTAACCATGATACGAAAGAATTGGAGAAGATGACTAATCGTCAGGGAATGTTACTAAAGAAGAAAGAAGAATGTATGAAAAAAATCAGAGAGCTGGGATCTCTTCCACAGGAGGCATTTGAAAAATACCAGACACTAAGTTTAAAACAGGTAAACCTGAATGGTATCCTGTTTAGTCCTGCAATACATGCAAATTATCCCCCCCCCCCCATATTCATTATTTTAATAAATATTTTTACGCACAGGTCATTTTGCACTTAAAGGGACACTAAACGCTGGGCAACATGTTTACTGTTGGTGTAGACCTAGCTGTGCACGTTTACATGAACACTGACCTGTTCTGAAGTGACATATTGTCCTTATAACATATTTCCTCTTTTTTTTTTTTTTAACTGGTTGCCTCTTTGATCCTTCTTGCTCCTCCTGCTTTCAAAGCCCTGGACTCTGATGACATTTTAAATCTCCAGAGCAGGCTACAACAATGTAAAAACTTTGTACTGTTATAAAATTAAATTATTATGTCAGAAGCAGGATAATAAAAGGATAATGACACAAACAAAAGAATACAATATATTTTTAAAAAATGTAATAAGATAAATAATCGAACATCCAAAAATAGTTTTTGACTTCTCAGCCCTTTAAAGGGTATGAATAGTTAGGATAAAACATTATTTATACTTGACATGTATACATGTAGAAAGCCAACTTAAACATTACCATGTAAAACCAATTTTGGGATCAGTAGTAAAACAGCCCTACTCACCCTCCCATTCTGTGTACAGACTCTTCCTGTGCAGTGCTGATAAGCCCACCCCTGAGTGGCATCACTCAGTATACAGAGAGCTGATCTTGTGTGGAATACCCCTCCCACTCTCCTTAACTAAAAAGTCTGTCCGACCGCCTGTGCAGTTGGATGTGGTGAGAGAAGTCAGGGATAGATGGGGGCATGGCTAGATGCTTGCTTTTCCCTTACAAAGAATTGCTTCATCGGAAGAGAGCAGCTACAGGGGGATATTGAGTTCTGCTGAATTCAGAGGTGAGTGAGGAGTTTCTTAATTGTTATATTGCCTGACAATAGTTAAATAGAGCTTTCTTTATAGCCAGGGTTTACTTAACCTTTAAGTCTCTTGGGGACACAAACTATTATGCTCCACCCCAGAGCAATTTGGCTAAAATCATCATTATTTCTACTGTTTGGATATTTTTTACACTTCTCTTTAATTGTAGTTATGGAGGTAAAAATCATAATATGTAGTAAAGATTGTCCCAGAAGAGATTCCATCAGCTCACTGACCCTAACATAGAGCAAGACCAGATATCACCAAGTAAGGGGTGAGAATGAGAAATTAGCATTTGTATAAATGAGTATTTATTTGATATGTGCAAATACATGAATAATTGCAGTTTGGTAGTGTTTTTAATGAATTTAAATAAAATACTGTTTGAGAAGGGTTTAAACCTGCACTTTCTTCAGACCTTTTACATCCCCTGGTGACCTATTGCTTTGGCCAGACTGTGGTTAATTTATGAATACCTCCTGTAAGACCAGGTAAATCTCCTCAATGCCCCAAAAATGAAGAAGGTTAAGGTCTGTGCCCACAATATCTGATGACCTTATCTTGCTCACAGGTGTTTTCCATGTAATTACCTCACACTTTCACCTTTCAGTGGCAATCGTGTAATTATTACATTATCGTTTGTTTCAGTTATTCAGGAAACTGGAACAGTGTAACACTGAGCTGAAGAAATACAGCCACGTTAATAAGAAGGCTTTGGATCAGTTTGTGAACTTTTCTGAGCAGAAGGAAAAACTTATAAAAAGACAGGAAGAGCTGGACCGAGGCTATAAATCCATTATGGAGCTGATGAATGTTTTGGAGCTTAGGAAATATGAAGCCATTCAGCTCACATTTAAACAGGTATTTCATTTATTTTACCGCTGCATTGTTACTTTACTTAACTTAGGGTTTAGTGTCTTTACAAGTTGTGGATCTCTTGTCTCCTCCCATTCACAGTTCTTGTCTGTGTCCTCTGTATATTATAGTTTATTGGGATTTTTACAAGCAGCAGAATTACATTATTAAGTTTCAGGCAGGCAGATATTGGTGTACATTACCAAATTACGTGTAACAGTAAAGTCTGTTGCAATAGTCTGGTATTTTGCTTTCCTCATTACGTACAAGCTGATCAAGTTTTGGGGCCATAGAGATGCCATATTGTTTGTTCATTTTTGTAGTTTCGGTGGTTTTCCTTTGTGAGTAAAGAGAGTTCTGCCATGTCTTTATATTAGTTCTTATTATTTCACTGTCTTGACGTTAAAAACAATTGCATTTAGGTGTCAAAGAACTTCAGCGAAGTGTTCCAGAAGCTGGTTCCTGGTGGAAAAGCCACCCTAGTGATGAAAAAAGGAGACGTGGAAGGAAGCCAGTCACAGGATGAAGGAGAGGGAGCCACTGAGAGTGAGAGAGGCTCAAGCTCGCAAAGCAGTGTACCATCTGTCGACCAGTTCACCGGAGTAGGAATCAGGGTAAATGGCAGCCATTGGTCGGAGGGATTTCTCATTCCTCTTTCTACATCTTAAACATTTCTAAGAAAATAAATCCTATAGTGCAGACAGTGACTACTAGTGTCATGGGGATTTGTATTTGACCTTCAGGAAAATCCTTAAACTATCTATGTAAAATACTGGCATTTGCAAATTATGTTGGTGGCATACTCAATACATAAATACCATGTTTGTTTTATTAATGGGGCAGGCTTAAATATTAAGGTTTCATATACACTCTAACCCTTAAACTTTGCCAAAAATTAACTTTTTTTAATTCAACTTATTTGAAGAATTTAATTTCACAGATAAATAATGTCCTCATGTTTGTTATTGTTTGTGGTGTACTCTGGGTACAATTTCTTTAATATTTGATGTTTGCTTTCCCATATTTATGTAATTAAATGAGACACCACCCATGAGGGCTTTAGGCCTTGTTAAAGGAGACACCACCCATGAGGGCTTTTAGGCCTTATTGTTAAATTTGACTTTACACATAAGGATGGTATGTTCCTTGCCTCTGGATTTATCCGTGTATCTTTTTTCATGCAGGTCTCTTTCACTGGAAAGCAGGCAGAAATGCGGGAAATGCAGCAGCTTTCTGGTGGACAGAAGTCCTTGGTGGCTCTCGCACTTATTTTTGCCATCCAGAAATGTGACCCTGCTCCCTTCTACCTGTTCGATGAAATTGACCAGGCCTTAGATGCTCAGCACAGAAAAGCAGTTTCAGGTAATGGTACAGGTTCTTCTGAATGTCATTGGCCTTTCCTATTGCTTTAATTTTGTCCAAAATGCAATACTGACAGTTGTAAATGCAGCATATTTCCAGACTTCCTGCATCACTTTCCATACATATGCAGGGAACAGAATCATGATCTGTGTCTCATCTCGGTGACACTAACCACTGGTACCCTCTGCAGGTTCAGACTTAACTGTGCAGTGGAAAGCATGATATGTAGTTCACTGGTATTCTACCTTATCCAAAAGCTGCGTGATAATGAACTATTTTACTAAATCTGTTTTTTGGTCTGGAATTTGTTTTCTGTTCCCATCCCTGTTCCGATCCTCAAGCTTACAGAAAGTAATGGAGGTTGGTAACCTAGACACAAATGGCATCAAGTCTCAGACAAAAGGTCTGCGCCGTACCATTTAGAAAGCATTTCACTAATGAATTGCAGCATGCTAGCTGCACAAGATACAGTAAGCAGGTGCAAAAACATTGTGGGACCTCTTAGAAATAATGCATTCTAAGAGGAGGCAATGTCTGTTTACAAGAATATTTAATAAAGCATCAACATCTCTGCAGAGCTTTATTGATCTATCTTATATCCTTCTCTGGATGTTTGCATATTTATATATTGTTATATTAATGTTGGCAGCATTAATGGGCTTATGGCAGCCCACTGCGATAAGTAAAATGTTAATCTATATATGTCAGCTTTTAGTATCATTTCCTGGCTGCTGCAGCTGGGCGAGGATTGTTCTGAGGTGCCCGCCGCTGCAGCCGGGCGAGGATTGTGCTGAGGGGTCTGCTTCTGCAGCCGGGTGAGGATTGTGCTGAGGGACCCGCCGCTGCAGCCGGGACAGAAATGTGCTGAGGGGTCCGCCGCTGCAGCCGGGACAGGAATGTGCTGAGGGGCCCGCCACTGCAGCCGGGCCAGGAATGTGCTGAGGGGCTCAGTGGAACATTTAATGTTCACTTCTATACAGTGTGCTATGCTGACTCACGACATGCTTTTCCCCTCAGATATGATCATGGAGCTTGCTTCCCATGCCCAGTTCATTACGACAACTTTCCGACCAGAACTTTTGGAATCCGCTGACAAGTTTTATGGTGTCAAGTTTAGAAACAAGGTAAGAAATTCTAAACACATTGATTTTCTCCCAGTAAAATACTATAAATGCACAATACTGTGTAAATAAGTCCCATGCATGTCTTTTTCTAATTTATACTGGACACAGATTTTTCATGGGAGGAATTATCTAATAGGAATGAGACTCATGTAATGTCAGATAACAAACACTCTCCTCTCACATATATATGATAGATTGCTTACAGGTCCACTAGAGATACCAACATTGCTGATACTTGCTGTAATATGTTGTTAGCCAATATAATAACACGTAGGGAACTGGAATGCCACACATGGATTGGATTAGAGGGTTTTTAATGCGTTTTCTTTCACCTTTAGGTGAGTCACATTGACGTGATCACAGCAGAACAAGCCAAGGATTTTGTGGAGGACGACACAACGCACGGCTGAGCTTCTGCATTGTTCATTTTGTTGAAATTGTTGTACATAATGTTACCTTTTGTGTATATTTAACTGAGACATCACACTCTCCTGTTTAGTATAGGTTTTTAAGAGCCATTTTAATGCTTTGGACCACCGGCTTCCATGTTTTTCTATGTCTGGCCGTAGCGTCCATTTTATGTTTAATAGTCGCAATGTGATTTTATATGAATACCATTTTATTTTTGGAACTTGCGCATTTTGCTCCGCTTTGACGTTTTTAAAGAGAAGTTTTTATTTCAGTTCTTACTTTTACCGCACTGCCTTGTGTTATCTTTTAAACTGCTTAAATAAAATTGTTGTTTTTATTTCCCACGGAATTGCTTTGGTTTTAGTCCACTTCAAAGTGTAAAATGTTTATAAACCTGCGAGCGCCAATCAGGGATAGTAGCTATGAAGCAAGTCCATTTGAAGTTCCAGACGGACTTGTATTTTAAGATCAGCCGGAATATCTTCTCGGTATTCATTACAGTCCAGGTCACATGCAGACACATGGGGCCTGCGTGGCTGACAGATTAGGCTTATCAGCGTTTCACTAGCTAATATAATATTCCTAAAGACCTTCTCACCAACTGCTCTGCTCTCTCTCTCTGGAGCCAGAGAATGTGCGACTATTGGGTACTGCTAATCACTGCTATGTTAATGATTTTATTCATTGTTTGTGTAGATTGTGGAAATATCTGTGATTATGACTGATTCTGTTGCTAAGATTTAAATTAGAGCTGCTCAAAACTCTATTACTGAATTAGGTTTTACTAATGAAATAAACGTTTTTTAAATATATATGTATTTTAAAAAATGTACCTTTTATATAGTGTTTCTCACTGTCATTTTCCCTGTTAGCCCGACTTTTCTTTCTCAAGTTGAGTTGGATGGGGCTAAAATGATGACTGATATTAAAGTTCCTCCAATCAGATCTAGTAGGGATTTGGGCCCTAATTCACCATTGTGCGAAGTGAGCCCAGAAGCCTTCTGTGCGCGGACATCAGCATGCGCATTAAAGGGATTCCCCTCCCGGCGAGAGCACTCGAGTCTCCTCGCCGGGAGGGGAATCCCTTTAATGCGCTCGCTGATGTCCGCGTGCAGGACATCAGCGGGCGCATAATACCATTTGCGAAGTGAGCCCACCGCTTCGCGGCTCACTTCGCACAATGGTGAATTAGGGCCTTGACTGGAAGTAGCTGTAATGTCAGTCATCCTTTTAGCCTTGCCTAACCCGACTCTAGAGAGTAAAGTCGGGCTGATGGGGAAAATGACAGTGAGAAATGCTGTATAAATGTACATTTTTTAAAATACATATATATTAAAAATAACGTTAATTTCATTAGTAGAATCTAATTTAATATTCAAGTTTTGAGGTTAAAGGTGCACTTTAAATCTTACCAACAGAATCGGTCATAATCTGAGATATTTACACATTCTACACAATTAATAAAATCATTAACACAGCAGTGATTAGCAGTACCCAATAGCTGTACATTCTCTGGATTACAGAGCTGCAGAGTTAAAGGGCCTCATTGGCTAAAGGCCAAAGTCACGTAGAGCTCAAAATTCACATCTTTTCACCACATTCCCATGTACGCTTATTGAGTGAACTCTTTGATGTGGTGAATATGCAACCAGTTCAGGCGTCAGTAGTCGCAGTCTTACGGAGCTCTTTGTGTGTGTGCACAGGTATTTATAAGTGGAGGGGTGGTGTGAATGCAACTAGGTGAACTGCTAGAGTATGGAAAGAAGAGTAGACACTATAAACAGCTGCTGAGCAGTGAGACATTTGGGATTCTAGGAAACGGCACTAAACCAGGTTAATGGAATATTGAGCAATGTGCATAGTAACTCATAGACGACTGCATATTTAGGGCAATGGAAAATGTAACTAGTCTTTGTTGCATTGTCCAGTCAACTAGCTAAAGCAGTAAAGGCATTGGAAGCAGCCAGTGACAGAAAGATTTGTGGGATTTGGATTCAGTGCATCGTTATTACAGGTTTATACACACGTCAACTTTAGGTTTCCTAGTGCATATTACTACAATATGATATAATGCGTATACATTAGTGCCTGTGTCACTTTATGTGTGTATATTTTTATTTATAAAGTGCCACAAGGTTATTTAGCACTGTACAATCCAGCAATACAAATATAATACAGACATGGGAAACAAGTGAAATAAATTATAAGCATATATTAAAGAAAATGCATCACTCTAAGTGGACAGGACATGATTGAAACAAGATGATGGAGGTCCCTGCCCCATAGATCTTACAATCTAAATAGGAGGAAGACTTACATAAACAGATTGGAGGGTAACAAGTGTAGAAGCATAAAGTGTCAGTTCATTTGGCTATAGGTGCCAATTAAATAAGAAAATTAAAAACAAAATATACATTTTGTTTTAAATAAATAGTTGCTTAAAGATAAAATACAGACATGAAAACCAGTGCTAGTGCTCCAAGAGGTAAGATTTCAGATTAGTTTGAAAAATATTGATGGATTGCTCTTGTCAGAGGTAGAGGGGTAGAATTTCAAAGATAAGGGGCAGCAAGAGAAGAGAGAAGGGTTTAAGACAAGAATGGGCGGTCTTAGTGATGGGTTCCTGAAAAAAGAAATACTCTGGCACTCCGTTTAAAAGAAAGCAG
>WMED01022656.1:0-11622 GCA_019650415.1 Pipa parva | reverse complement strand
GGTCTGAGGGACCGTGAACTGGCCCCCTGTGTAAAAAGTTTGGGGACCCCTGCTGTAGATGTTTGAAATGTCCAGACAGTGCTGTGTGATCATCTCACCAACTCTACGCATTTCGGAATAATCCTTTCTCAGGAGTTGTGTCCCTGCCACGTTAGGAGGCACCTGTTCATTGTTTTTATCTCCTTTTTTCACTACTTGATTCCTGGACTTTAATTGCATGAATAAATATTGTTGATTTTACTTTGGAAGTGCCGGAGTCAATGGATTTCTCTAGCCATATTTGTAACTGAATTTGCTTACAAGTATTACATACATATTATGAAAAAAATGTGAGAATTACTAAGATGTGTAATTGTACTGATTAGAATGTTCAATACAATTGCAGTTGACTTAACAGACATTAGGTAAAGTCCATTCAGGTTTGAGCAAATAGATCCTGTAGGGTGAAACGGACTTTGACATACAGGTACACAATGAAATCCTTTTTTAACAACAACTAATCATTTTTAATACCATTATTATAGCAGAATTATTGAAAACTCAAAATGTTTAGTTATTTAGGTGTTAGGTATTAATTCAGTTAAAAAGCAACTTGTTGGAATCTTTGGGTGTAGTGTCATGGGAAAAGATGGAATCCAAATAGTTGGAAGAAACATCCTGCAATATTCAAATGACACAACACTGCTAGCAGACAAAGAGAAAGATATGAGTTATGACTCTCGAATAGTCAAGGCGGAAAACATAAAAATGAGATCAGATTTGAACATCAAAAAGACCAAGACATCTAAGGACAAAAGCAGTTTTGAGAAAGAATAAATAAAAATAGTGAAATAGGGAACAGCTTCAAATGACTTGGCTTCCTTTGTTGACAAACAGTCTTCTAGCAGCAACGAAGTTCAATGTTCATTGATCAGCAGTTGGCTGACCAACAATGAAAGCACTTGACAATCTATTCAAATTCAAAGAAGCCAGTTAACAAACCAAGATACGACTTGCACAATCACTGTTTTTTCCAGTAGTCACACAAAGTGAAAATTGTACTATTTGAAAACAAGTTAAGATTAAGAACAAGATAGACATCTTTGGATTTTGGTGCTGGAAGAGAATACTACATGTGCTGTGGACAAAAAGAATGAAACCAAATTTATCACTCAAAAGACAAATAACAAAGTTGCATTTATCATATTATGGAAATAAAATTCAAAGAGAATGCTAGGAATGGTTGAATGCATAAAAGAGGGCAACCACCTGTCTGATGGCTTGACACAGTAACAACACTGGTAGGAATGAAACTGGAAGAACTAAACCAACTACAACAAGATATGACATTTTTTATCCATCGAGTCACCATTACTCGAGCACAAGATGAGGGTACTAAATAATAATTATCATGGGATCACAGCACTGTCATGTTTTAACTCATCTCTACTTTTTCTTACTAACACGAGAAATTCTCATCCTTTTTTTTACTATCTTATATATGTATTATAGAAGAATCTTGATGATAAGTAGTATAGTGTTCCTTTAAGCTCCGTCCAAAAAGTATTCTTTAATTTTATTTTAGTTAATTTTTTTTTTTTTCACTTTTTCAACTATCCCAGAACGGGAATAAATTACAATATCAAACATGGAGAATTGTCAGAGTCTCAGTCTATATTCATAAGTTTCCTAAATTTAAATGAAAAGTGATTACTTTTCACACATTAGGAGAAATGAATCAAACAGGCCAACCTTTTACCAGGACCCACAGCAACAAATTAGAGGTTGTTTTTCATTATTGTTGATGTTAATATTTATGCAATTAAATATTCAAAAATCTATATTATATTTTATTTTCTTATTTAATTGGCACCTGTAGCCAAATGAACTGTCTTCCTCGTACTTAGATTGTAAGCTCTGTGGGACAGGGACCTCTATCTTCTTGTTTCAATCATGGTTTGTCACTTAGAGTGATGTATTATCTTGATTATAGGCTTGTATTTTACTTCACATGTTCATTGTTCCACACTTTACCCTTGTCTGTATTATTACTGGATTTTACAGCGCTGCGTAACCTTGCGGTGCTTTATAAATAACAATATACATACAGTACATAATTCTATTTTCCCTATACCAGTGAAGCTAAATGCTGATTGGTTGCAATGGGATACTTTATATCAGCAAAAAAATAAAATGCCCCTAATTGTGTTAGAATAATATTTTGACATCAGATTGTGTTTTACCCTTTTAAATATGACAACATATTTAATTACGCTGATATTGCTAAAAGCCATAACATATTCTTCTTAATATGGTGCTATAAATTGGATTACTCATGTATAAGGCAGTGAAAGAATGTGTACCTGTCTGTATATAAAAGAAGCTTCTCCAGACCATGGGAATCCATCCTACTACACCTCTCTTCAGCTGCTCAAGAGAAGAAATCCCTGTACAACCAACTGCCATGTCTGGAGTTAAAGGAGAACACAGCCACTGCCACCAGCAGTCTCAATGCTGTGACCCCTGCAAGGACCCCTGCCAGAAGCAAGTTGTGTGTAAAGACCCCTGCCATAGACAATGTGTTTGTCCAGACCGTAAGTCACATTTCTACAGTAACATGAAGTTGAATATTAGGCATATGGACAGACCATAGAACCTTATGTTTATGTTGTAAATAATTATGTTTACCAACATTCCCATTTCCTTATGGGAAAAAAACTGTTATTCTTTATGTTTTGCGTCTGAACGGCTGTGATCAAGGCCCGGGTGGGGGCAGCGGGGGGTGGGGGGGGCGGCGTGTGAACTGTATTTTGCACTTCATGCATTAATATGTATTTTTAAATTATAAGGAGAGAGAATTACAATTTTTTCATTTAAAGGCGATTATCTGTATTTACATAAAACACACCAAAGTTATGTTTTCCTAATATAATATTCTATATTGGTTTTCTAAAAAAAAAATATCATCAATCTGCCTAATATAAACTATCAGAAAACTTCCAAGATGTTTCCTGCGATATGGCAAATCCACTTACTAGTCTGCAGTATTTCACCCATTGCATATTTAATAACCACTTCACATATTTTTTGCTGAAACGAAAGTTGCAAATTCTCATCCAAATGAATGTTTTAAATTGGTGGGTTTACGTCAGGGTATTCCTGCTACTATTTTGGCAGCAAACTTTTGAAAGCTTTGAAAATGTGGCAACAGAGTAGCAACATAAATTATAATTTTTGTGAATGAGATGTATACTGAAACAATTTATGTAATTCTCTGGGGACAATACTGGGGAACAAAACCCAACAAAATGGTATGTCGCATCTGTCGCTGTCCTCTTGTTCGACCAGTCTATTTGCTAGATAGTCAGTAATAAGCAGTGAAATTTGGCGATGCAACTGGAATTGAAATCAACAGATGAATTCACCCTAGACAATCAGGACCTTGGTCTCTCTAAAGTAGATCTGTGTAAAGAAGACATCACTTTGCTACAATTTCCTATTCAGGATGAATTTGCTACAAGAAGCCATTGCTACTATTTGCCTGATTTCTGAAGTACTAGGCAACTATTTGCGTCAATTTGCTCTGTTGTCACAAACAATATGTCATTTAGTTAAAATGCATAATTAATAATCTGGACAAATCTTCCTGTAGTGTAGCAAATATCCTTTGGAGGCAAATTCACTCTCTGATAAATATGTTCATAAATAAAAAGTAGAACTAGAAATAAAGGCTTTGGGTGAAAAACTTTAATTAACAATCTGTTCCAGCAACTGGATTTTATTTTTAAAGAGATACAGTGTGCGGTACCACTTTTCTCCCTTCATTTTTAAGACTATTGCTTCCTAGTTTTATGATATGTCATGTTATGTTAAACTACTAGTGGAAAAAACATATTTTGCTGGAGAAAATTCACATCTCTTAAGTAGAAATCCACATCTATATAACAATAGCCTTTTAAAGAGGCAATGATATACTGTATCTCTTGAAATGAGTCTTTGTGGTATGGCTAAGAAACTGAGAAGCACTTAAGCTACAAATGTCAATTTGTCTTTATTTTTCTCTTTCAGCGTGCAAACCAGTACAACATTACCATTGCCAGTGTTCCCACTGTATCCAAAAAGGTAAGACTTTTATATATATACTGTATATTGTGTAATATAGACAACGTGAATAAGCTAATATTTAGATCTGACTGTTTTTAAAAAGTAACAGTCAAAGCTGATGTTCCAAAATATATATTAGCACACACTGCAACAGAGATGCATTAACAACCTGACACAAAGTTACCTCCATCTCGATAATCATTATCCACATATGTTGGAGTAGGTGGGAACTCTATAGCACAGTAGCCCTAAGATTTATTCATACCAACGTCTATTGTTTTATAATAAAAACAATTCTAGAGAGATGAGGTTATAAGTATTGAATATAATATAGTATATATGTATATATTATATAATTCAAATTAAAGTATATAATATATTATATATATTACATACTTTAATTTGAATTAGACTTCTAACAAAGGATAAAATGAAAGTGTGAAAATAGTTGGCAATATCAAGTACAGCACTCTGAGTAGTAAACGCATGGATCATATAAACTTGGTGAACTGAATTCAGATTGATATTTTTAAGTAGATTTACCCAGTTTCAGCTTTCTGGACTAGATATAGCCGGGACCAGACAACAGAAATCAATCTTCATCGCTGGCAATAATGCAAATTGGCAATTTTTTTTGTGTCAAATGGACTGAAAAAAAAAATGATGGCTTATGGGAATTAAAAAAAGAAAAGTCTGTACTAAAAAGTATGATATTATTCAATGTACGAAGTAGTGTTGAGATCCATTGCACTGGAGAAATAACATATGGGGGGGGAATTCACGATTGAGAGAAGTGAGCTCCGAATCTTATGGCTCACTTCGCACACACTGTTATGCGCTCTCCTGCATGCGGACATCAGAGAACGCTTTAAAGGGATTCCAGTCTCGACAAGGCAACTCGAGTGGTCTCGCCAAGACTGGAATCCCTTTAAAGCGCTCGCTGATGTCCGCGTGCAGGCGAGCGCATAACAGTCTGTGCGAAGTGAGCCGAAGGATTCGGAGCTCACTACGCACAATCATGAATTCCCCCCTATAGACTAGAGTGCTATGCACACTATATGTCTATGTATGTTCTCTATTGTTTGACTATGTAAATACTCATCAGTCAGATGTTCTTTCATGTGTTAAATCATGTTTTATTCCCAACAGTTCATTGTGACCCTTGCCGTACTGGCCACCACCATGGAAAGATGTGAAACCGACCTGTCCAGAGAAACCTATGTCTTACATCATTCATCAAATGCTTTCTTCTCTTCGCTTCTACTATCTACAGTCATACTTCCATAAGCTCTATAAGTTCCTACCTACCATATTTATCATTTATGCAGCTTCCCAAATAAAATTCCTTACTTCATCATAAATGGACTTCATATATCACATGATCTATCACAACTGTAGTAAAACCAAAATGATCGATATAATATCAAAGGTTGTATGTTTCCGAAAAAGCTATAACACACCATCAGTGTATAAAGGTTGTGGGAATTTTAGAACTTTCAACCAAACATAAACATATTAATTGTGTTGTGCCCATATTGACTATAGACTCATCAGCAGGGATGGGCTGCTCTTAAATGGAAGGAGTGTTTAAACTAAGGATATGGGGGGGGGAACACTACATAGTTAGAGGCTAAAATTTTGTCTACATTGTTTTCACAGAGGGAAATGAAAAGTCAGGGAAAACACATAACCCAGAGCAAAAGTATATCAGTATGTTAAAAAATTAAAATCACCTCTTCGTGATGGCATGTACAAGGGAGACACTGCTATTTTAAATATTTAAGGAGTCTGTAATGGAAGGGTTTGTTCACAGGAACGGTGTGTAGAAAATGTCATACAGATATTTAAGAATGGTTTGAACCAGGAAACTACGGGCTTGTAAGTTTATCCTTCATCATGGCTTTGAAGACTTTGTAAGAAATACTATTCTAGAGTATGTGTCAATCAAAAAAAGAATAGAACTCCTTATCAGTATGAGTCTATGGGGGGGTAGGTACTAATGTGCCTCTATGAATAGTGACTGGAGTATATGTGCCTTATATCTTTATTTTTCTAAAATATCTGATACAAAAAAAGGTTTTGTTTGGGAATGGTTGGACTGGAGGAAAATGTGTGCGGTTATTATTAGCAAACCATATATAGATTTGGTCACCATGACCAGTGGGTAGCACATGGGGTCAGTACTGGGATTTATTCTCTTTAATATACTTATTAATGCATTTGCAGATGAATTAGTTACATTTCAGTATGTGCAGATAATTCTACACTATGTAAAGAAATTAACACAAATGCATACGGGAAGGAAAAATACATGTCAATATGATTTGCTAAACAGGAAAACATTGGGTAGAACAGACATGGAAAAGGATTTAGTAACTTTTGTTGACAGGGAACTTAACTTTAGCAACCAGTGTCGAGCAGGTGCTGCCAAAGCAAATAGGATTGTGGGATACATGAAAAGGACCATAGATGCAAATGAGATGAACATAGTTCTACCACTTGATAAATCACTGGTCAGGTCATGCATGGTATAATTAAAGAATATTTTGTACAGTTCTGGTTATCTGTGCACAAGAAAGACATAGTAGAGCTTGAGTTGGTTCAAAGGCAGGCAACCAAAGTCATTGTAACAATGCAGACAGCAAGAGGGTGGATCCTCTGTACCACAGTGGAATTGACTCTGGTTAATCCTGGGGAGCAGAGTCTAAGAGGCTCCCAGTCTTCACCCATAACCCTTTCAAGGGGGTGTGGACTCTGTTGTGAGGGAACCCACAGGTAGCAGCACCCCGATTAACCTCCCACTGGTGATAGCTGACGGTCACTATATCTCAGGAACACTGGAGTAGCTGAACTGGAAACAGAGAAGCAGAACTGAATGACACAGAACCAGGAATAGGAATGCAGTAATGCCGGAATACACCAAGGACTGTAGGTATAACAAGGGAGCATCCTCTATATATATATAGTAAGACTGTGGAACTCTCCAATTGAAGAAACTGTCATAGTGATAAATCATTTAAAAATGGGCCTGGATGCCTTTGTTGAATCTAGGACTATTACACGCTATGGTTACTAGATTACTAAAGATTGGTTCTTGAGCAATGCCATTACTTTTACTGTCATATTTAACACCGGTAAGAAACTGTTTTCCCATGATGAGGGTAATTAACTTTTTTCTCACAAATAATGGGCTGAATTGGATGTGCTCATTTTTATGCTATTATAAAATAGCATTATAAACTATGCTACTATGTCTTGCAGATATCCTGGTGGCATATTGCCTTTGTCTCCTTCCAGGAACCTCCCACAACTTGTTTTGCAAGAACATTGCCAGAACAAAGTCTGGTGTTTTTATTGAGAGAAGTAATTGATAAACAATGGCAGGAGAAGTTGGACTTACAACTAGTCACCAGGCACCCAAAATGTTAGGGGCAATAAAAGAAGGGTAATGGAATACTTGACAAATATTCTGCACTGTAGAAACTGCAAAAAAACTTGGAGCAAGGGTGATTATCGAAGAAGCAACGCCAAGTTCAGAGTCCAGTTTTAACCAGACATTTCTACTATAATCGTTCAGTTTCATATAAGCAATTTAATGTTCCTTTCACATAAGGAAATTATTCCTTCTCTGGAGCAGCATACGCTGGATTGCCTTAGAAAATTGACCAACAACACATTTCTTTTATTTTGATGAATTGGCTAGATGTCAGCAAATCTTAGAAGACATAATAGATTATTAAATGTAGCAAAACCCCTACATGTATTTATTCATGTAATTTAAGCTTGTTATTTGAAAAGAGGATGGTATGACACTAAAAAAAGGACTTAATAGGTTTTTCTTGAAAAATTATTTATTTTTTTTTTACAGAAGAACAAGTTCAAGATCAACCACAGGAAGAGGTGGAGCAACATGGTCAAGTTCAAGCCCAGGCTCCACCCCAATTACAGAATGTTAGTAGCAAACTTTGGGGATCATCTCTCCATAAACTCCAGGACTTGCAACACAGAGTGGAAAAGATGAGGAAGCAGCTTAACCAAATAGCCTGGAAACTGGCTAAAAACAGCTGTTGTTCAAACAATGATTTCCCCCTTCTTGTATTACGTTCCATGTAAATAAAATGGCTTCTTTTGTTTATATTTACGTAAAGTTTATTTACTCCTTCAAAGCTAGTCTAGCGGTAAACTCAAGCAAGCTTATTCAATTAGATCAAGCCAGTAAGCGCAATCTTTCAGACAAATGTTGTTTTCCGCTTTGTAATTTGTCTTCAAAAAAGTTACTTGTTAGTTCCACAAGGTAACGGACAAATTCCCTTTGTTGCCACAGATGTAGACTATTTCTACAGCAAGGATATTAATGGGGAATGGAAAAGGCCATTTGTCACCGCTTAAATGTTTTAAGTGACAGGTGAAAAGCATTAGACACTACAGAGTCTTGACACCCCAGTGATGATTTCAGGTGACAAAGACCCTTTAAGACATACAGTAAGTCATGCATTGTTTCCATGTAGCTGAAATAATTACAAGATAAACACATCTTTCCTTTGCTGGGGCCTTTCAATCATACAGGGCACAGCTACAAGGTAATCCAAAAGAGAATCCACGGCGTCACTTTATATGTCATTGGCTACCTTCATAGTGTAAGAAAACACCTTATGTGACAGGGAACTAACATGCTGTGGCTGTCATTATTGACACATTTCCTTAAAGGAGAGCTAAAGGTATAAAGAAAAAAGTATTATAAAATGTATCTTATATTGAGTTGAATCGTTACAGTCACAGCATAAACTGTGCTGTCATTTCCCAGCATCCGATGCTGATTTCACAGAGCAGGCTGACACAGAAGTATGACACATACTTGTATTTGTGTTTATTTATTTTGTAAAGCGCTACTCTATTACACAGCGCTTTTACAAAGATTTGTCCCTGCCCAGTGGATCTTACAATTTAGTTTCCGTATTCAGTCACACACCTAGGTGTGTACAGAGATGTATGTGCCCCCAGAATAATCTACTGCCCCCAAGAATAACCATCTGGCATTCAGTCTACAGCAAGGTGAATGCAGTTACTGACTAATCCTGGAATGTGTGTGTGTTCGAACTGCATTAATTCACCACTTCCCCAACTTCAGTTATTTAACAAACTGCAATTTGGCAAATTTGAGACCTATTCAGACACTTTTGGGGGGAATTCATGATTGTGTGAATTGAGCTCCGAAGCCTTCGTCTCACTTCGCACAGACTGATATGCGCTCGCTAATGTCCTGCACGCGGACATCAGCGAGCGCATTAAAGGGATTCCAGTCTCGGCGAGACCAAAAGAGTTGCCTCGCCGAGACTGGAATCCCTTTAATGCGCTTGCTGATGTCCGCGTGCAGGACATCAGTGAGCGCATATCAGTCTGTGCGAAGTGAGACGAAGGCTTCGGAGTTCACAATCGCACAATGGTGAATTCCCCCCCTACAGAGGTTGCAGACTTCACACCACTTTGCATATGCATGCGCGGGTAATTAATCTATTTGTGAAATATCAGAGTCTGTTGAAGTACTGAATTCAGCTCATGCTGGGACTGTAATCAATCGGCTTTCTATAAGGTAAGTATTTTAACAGTTCTTTTTTTTCATTTTTTACTTTAGTTCTCCCTTAATTGCTATTGCAAATGCAGATTTTCTCAGCCACTCCGGAACAGTTTTTTTGTGACAGTTTGTGTTAGTTTTTCTGACCTTGTGTATCAGTCCCCACTTTTTTTCCAAATCAGTGTTTTGACATAAAAAGGAATTTATCAACATGGGCAATCATTTAATGAGGTCCGTTCACCCATAGCAACCAATCAGCAGTTAGAATTTACTGGTAAAAGGAAGCTATAATAATAAAAGCTAACTTCTAATTTGTGGCTATGAGAGGTTAGACCTCAGTAAACTACTGCCCCTTTTGATACATTCCCCTGATTGGATTATAGAAGCATGAATGAGTAGGCCGTCGCAAGATGAATAGCATAAAGTCTGAAATAAAGAGGTGTTTTTTTTCTAAGAATGGTTTTCTTTTAAAATGTGATAGAAATCTTTAGCACACTGCTAACACCCAATTTGCCTGAGAAGTCAAATTACTTTCGACTGATAAAACTGATAGATAATAAAAGAAAATGTTTTTTTTCAGGTCAGTATATCAGTTAAAATTCAGCACTATGAGTGGATTAGTTCATCTAGGGCCATGATTCCCTCTTTACAGGATAATTCCCTCTCAAGTCCACTTTAAAGAATCTTTGGCCACCGTAATGTGTAGTGTTCCATTGTTCCCAGTAGACAGTGCTTCTGCGTGATATTGCCTTAACCTGAGTTGGATATGTGAAGGTGTTGCCTCTCATCAGAGCCATATTTCTCCTAAGGGCGCCTGTTGGATGGAGTATAGGGTGGTAGCTAGGGGAATGAAGCAGCAGTGGGGGAGGATATATTCTATCCTCCCTCACTAGCACTACTCTGTTCTGTTGAGCTATGGCTTCTTTGGGTGAAACTGGGTTGGGGAGTAGATACTATCGGAGGTAGGGGTTCCCGGGTGGGGTAGGGCAGCATGGATCTCAAATTTAGCCCTACTCCTCATTCTAGTCTAGAATTTACTTTACTGTTACAATGTGGGTAACCACTGTTACACCCCTATTCTGGCTGATATATCTAGACATGAATCATTATCATTTAACAACATGGAGGAGCATGGATTACCTTTTGAAGGCAATGTTTAACACTTTTTGGGACTTGACTATAACAGACCCTGGTGGCGATTTTCAACTACAATACCTTCGAAATAACACGTCTTAAAACATTCTGAAGAAAAACCTTACGCAACAGTCATTTAAATATTATTCATTTATTGTGATTTTTTATGAACGGAATTAACTAATTTTTATAACATAGCAAGAATTTTATGAACGTTGATTTCCAAGTATATATATATATATATATATGTCTCCTTTGGCCAGAAGCTAATTTTTCTCTTCTTATATTTATTTTTTGATTCCCCCTACACTACCAGTACATTGGCCGCTGACGGCGCCACTTCCACTGGTGTTCACCACGTCATATTTTCCTTGATTAGAATTGTCAACTGTAACTGGAAAAACAAACAAAAATGACATTTTATTATTTATATTATTATAATGATTATATTATTATAAGACTGAATACAAGGGAATATAATACACAAGTATACTCCATGTTTAATTCATTCCAAGTATTTATAATAATTCAAATGAAATCATCTGACTTAAGTTACTGCAATGTTAATAGGGCAGCTGCCTAACATGCCGTGTAAGGAAATTTCATGCCTTCGCATTCATTCATACAAAACTGCAATGTGTTAAAGCTCCATTCAGAAATCCACACCTACATCAGTGTGTGAAGTATTTCACTAATTCATAAAAATGTTCATCTGATGATCTAATCTCTATGAAATATCTACTAACTTTTATACTATTCATTTTTTTCTGTTGATCTCGTTGTTCTAGTCAACTTTATACATAAGACATTAACAAAATAATTTCTATCATCAT
>WMED01022655.1:0-11221 GCA_019650415.1 Pipa parva | reverse complement strand
CCCCCCCCCCCCCCCCCGTGATCTGGCGCCTACTATGGTTCCACCCCTTGCATCATTCCTTTCCAAACAATGCTATCCTAATCTCTATATTACAGACTTTGTAAAATAAAAATACACCCAGCCACATATATACAAAAAAAACAGACATCTACAGGATTCCACAGTCCACATAATGTCCTGTATGTTCTGTACTGTATACATTGTCACATGGGAGATGTTGCTGAGTGAAGATCAGGAACTCTGTTTTCTCGTATTACATAGGTAAATCGGTTTAGGGCAGGGGTGATTTTCAGTAGGGTTGACAACCCAGTTACATTTTTAAAAAAAGTAATATGTACTATTATCCTATAGTTTTCTATAGGCAATTTAATGTGAAGTGACCTGGTTCTAGATACAGTACATTTAAAAAGCAGTGCTGGTTTAGGGGATCCCAAGGACCCCCCATTCATGTAATCTGATGCGGCCCTCCAAACCAGGGACCCCTTGTACCCCTCTCTAGGTAGGTTATAGTTGTTTTCTGATTGATTGATTTCTCTAGTTTGTATAGCTGCCTGGCTTTAGGTAACTCTCAAGGTTAGTCTGACAATGAGTAAGACCCTTCACTACTCGCACTGTAGCTTTAACAGGGCTTTTGAGACCAAGTTTATAATGCATTTCCAGTCTCTGCCATGCAGTGGTAACAGTTCAGTCACTAACAATTATTTACAGAAGCTTCTCCCTCTGACCTATTTACTATTATGTACTGCAATGTCCTCTTCAAGCAGCAAATGAAAACCCCACAGGCAGAAATCCCACTGAGCAGCTGTTTTATTCTGATATTGTATAGATCAGGGCCATGAAGTGGCAAAAAGGTGACATTACTCACCAGCGCTGGTGGCGGCGCTGGTGAGTGACATCATCACGTCGGGGGAGGAGCACGCACACGTCAGGGGAGGAGAACTCCCCTGCGAGCGAGCACTCCTTCAGTGCAGGCCTGTACTGAAGACATGCTTGGCGATGGCTCTGCGTGCCCTCTCTGGCACGCGTGCCATAGGTTCACCATCCCTGTTATAGATAGTAGTATTTCATTAAGGCTGAAATGATGAGAGAGTTAAATGGAGGATGGAAAAATAACATACATTTATTGTTATACTCAATTGCATATTAGGCTCTGTCAAAGTAACATAATAAAAACAACGTAATCCATTTCAGTGTTGTTTTTCCAATGTTTTTCTACCCCCCCACCTCACAAAAGCTGCAGATTTAGGCTAGGTTCACACGAGTATATTCCGCTCAGCGCATAATACGCCAGTGTGAAAATAAAAATGAAAGAAAAATATGTTAAGCGTATTTTTCTTTTGAACTTAGCAGCGACAGTGTGAATGCTCCACACAGCGTTCCGGATCCAGCGTATGCGCATCATTCCCTAGTGTGTCCGGAACTAGGGAAGTATCAACGGCTTGCATTGAGACGTACTAGTATTTTTTTTTTTTACACTAGCATATTATGTGCTGAGCACAATACGCTCATGTGAACCTAGCCTTAACAGTACCAAAGGTAAATTGCCAGATCAGGTGACTCCAATTGTTGTCAACCCAGCTTGACCCAGTTGAAAATAAGCCCTGATCTAGTCATTATTTGATGGGAAATTTTAATGCTCACATACAGTTACCACATAATACAAACTACACAGTGAACTCAAGGTGTCCATTACATATAGAACTACTTCCTCTGACAACATGCATTGTTTCATAAATATCTGGAGAAGGAACTTTATTTGGCAGAGAGCCCGGTCTTTCCTTCTTCTATATTACCTTTCACTTTTTGAAATACATCATAATCACTCCAAATAAGGAGAATAAAATACCAAGATCATTTAGCAGACAAGAAAAAAACCTGAATCACTTTCAGGAAGTTCATAAACAAGGGATGAGGAAAACAAGGCCGGTACTGAAAGCATTTCAAAAACCAAGGCAGTTAACTGGAAATGTCGAAATTGGATTAAGAAAACTGTTATCCATTAAGTAAGGTTGACTGCGACTATTCCCTCTTTCTATATTAATGAAACAAAATACTAGGACTTTGGATGCATTGCATGCAGACATCAGCGAGCACTTTAAAGGGATTCCCGTCTCGGCAAGGCGACTCTTTTGCTCTCGCCGAGACTGGAATCTCTTTAAAGCGCTTGCTGATGTCTGCATGCAGGACATCAGCGAGCGCATATCAGTCAGTGAAGACTCCACACCTCACTTCGCACTATCGTGAATTCCCCCCTTAAAGTAAGCTCCAGAAAAGTGAATAGAGAAACCCTAGGGTGTCCCTTTTGCTGCGACATTTATTACTATTTGTACCTACTACACAAGTAGGAATTCACTTCACTGCGTCTAGTAAGTAAATAATGAGCAAATTACACAGGAAACGGCTTTTAATCATTTTCTTTCTCAAGCTTTCCCAGCATATAAAGTTAACTAATACTAATTTAGGTTGTACTAATGAAATAAACATTTTTGTAAATATATTTAATTTAAAAAAATGTACCTTTATATAGTGTTTCTCTCTGTTATCTTCCCTGTCAGCCTGACTTTTCTTTCCCGAATCAGGTGGCTGGGGCATGATTGACATTATGGGAGTTATTCACTAAAGTCCAAATTATTGCGTATAGGTGCGAATTCACCAGATAAAGACAGTCACAATAGGCTGCTACTGTCGCAGTCGCATCTTTATAATGAGAATATTGTCACAATCTTAACATTAAAAATTGTTGCGACTTTACAATGGGGAAATTGTAGCAGATTTGCTATGGGAATCCACTGTTTGTTAATTCAAGAGTCGAATTTGCACCTTAGTGAATAACTCCCATAATGAGGTCCCTGCTAGATCGTGATTTAAGGGATCTGATTGGAGGAGTTATAATGTCAATCATTTAGCCCTGCCCAACCCAACTCGAGAAAGAAAAAGTCAGGCTGACAGATAAGATGACAGAGAGAAACGCTGTATAAAGGTATATTTAAAAAAATACATTTATTTATTTAGTAGAACCTAAATTAGTATTAGAGTTTTGAGATGACAGGTGCACTTTAAGTTTTTACGATTGGCTAATGATAGGCAATTGTGATACCTAGATTTTAAATGTGAACAAGGACAAAGGCAATATTGGGCTGCACTCATGATCTGCACTGAGGGTTCCGATTGGTTGCTTAAACTCGCATATAAATACTATACATTGTAAACAATTTACAAACGTTTGTAGTTGAACACTAATGTTAAACTGTTACAACTTTTACTAACACAGTTTTCTGGATGTAACAGTCAATATAAACAGATGAATACTAGTTGTAGATTTGGCCGGAAATCTGGAAAAATCTACATGCGTTGGGTACGGTTTGACATGCAAAAACAGTAATTGCAAAGTGACTGCAATTTTAATTTTTTCATTCCATGCATAATAATAGGCATTAAAGATGAATATTGAATTAGTAATACTGTTATACCACATTGTCATTTTCTTTGAGTTATGTATATTCCAAGGGTGGAGAGAGATAATAATTAAAAAGGCCCTAGTAAGTTTGACAAGACAAAGGATTCAGGTCATAATAGCTAGAATATAAGGGAGTTGTGAGCTGTGCATGCATGGGAAACAGTCCTCATATGAACCATCCTAGTACAACGGCATGCATTGTATGCAGATTCTCTAATGTAATGTGTATAAAAATATAAAAGCCCCTCTATACTTTGGGCAATTGACTGGAGATTTGCTGCAAAAGTTAATGCTCCCAATCAATTGTGAATAAACTGTTATCTTCCTGTAAACTCCTCAGTGGTATTCTACTGTATTGTCACAGGTACCACTGTCCCATCTGCCAGAACACAGATCCTAGTAAGTGTGGGAGGGGGGTTTGCTGTGGTGCAGAGGGGGCCCAGTGTCAATCCTGAACTCAAGGCATCTTTGTTGTGTTACTGTCTTGTGTTAAAGGGGAACTATAGTCAGATTACATCTTTACATATGCAGTACAATACCTTAGTGAGAAACGTTTATCCCCAGTAGTTGTTTCATGTGACACAGAATGATTGAGTAGGCAGCACTGATAAACTCCCGCACCAGTAAATATGTGTGTGACATGTACTGGCCAGTTTTCCATGAAAAGATTCCCTCCCCCGGACATTTTTGCCCTACTTACTACTTAGCACATGTGCACAAATCAGCTTTCCATCTAATCTCCAGCATTACAAATTAATTTATGTGGCCAAATGGTCAGCACACTGCTTAACCAATAGCAGTCAGGCAGCTTTTTCTTCTCATGCAGAAGTGAAAGGAGAGAGGAGAGGAAAATGTCAGCTCTCAGGAAAACTAAGGGAAGCAAACAGCAAGTATTTCTTCCCTAAATATTTTTTTAAACTATTTGTGTCAGCAATTGGCTTAGCATAAAGGGGTTTTATATGTATGTGTGCAGTTATATCAGCACTGTAGTGACCCTTTAAGATTGCACTACATCTAATTCCAGTGTGCCTGAACATGCAGGTCTATAGATGGACTATTTCAACATATAAAAGGTTTAATTATAAATTTAAGTTTATATGACTTATTACGTAATATTTATCACTGGCAGAACATACTCTGAATACAAAAAGTACTCAAAACTACTGGCTAAAGGGGATTGTTGTCCAGTAGTATTATGCATTGTTATGTTTGTAGAGAAACACTATAATGCTGAAAGTTCACAGTGAGGAAGTAAACTCTCAAACATTTCGGTTGTTTTTATATTATTATTAGATTTACCCTGTGCTGTTTTTTATATTTATCCTGTGCTGTGTTTTTCTGTCTAGTCTAGAGCCCCTGCCATCCGGAAAGGCGGTCAATTTATTCTTCTGAGCACAGGGAAATACATGTCCCAAACCAAGCGCAAAATCCTTTTTTTGTTCCAAATGATGTCGTTGTGCTGAAGATTCCATCTTGTGTAGCACAGTTTAACTATGGAGACAGCATCAGGCATAGAATAAAGGAAGTGGACACACTGATCTCTTGGGGCATATACTGTGTGTTCTTTTAACCTAAAGTTAAGCAGATCAGTTAAATAATCAGGGACACTTTTTACATATGTGATTAGCATCATCGTTTCCTCTTGCACAAAACCTTGAATGTCGCCACAGTTTTATAGCTAAAGAAAGTCACCATATCTGTTTCTGTTTCTATATCTGACTTTATACATTCAGTTAAGCAAAACAATGACTTCTCATTACTGATGTTCTAGCTTTCTGCCAGTTACACACAAGAAGGAAATCCCCTTGGTGAAATTCCAGTACATTAGTTGACAATTTACATCTGTCCAGTATACAAGGTAATTACAGTTGGCAGATCGCATATGCTGTGCATAATAAAAGCACTGTTTTGCTTTGAAATTCCAATTTAAGCTAAGGGGGGGGAAAGGGACCACCACTCTGTAAGACAATGTAGTGTGCATAGCTGTTATATTTTAGTTATTTACAGTCATTTACCCGACTGTGTGCCACTGTTGAATATATGTTTTATTGCCTATTATATATATATATATATATATATATATATATATATATATACAGTATATATATATATACTATTTTTCTTCTTCGATCTTTTATCTACTCTTATTCTTCAACAGTTCCATTTGGAATAAACTGAATAAACTGGAGAATTCTAAATAACCAATTCGAGTTCAGCAAAAGTGCAGTTTCTGAGAGCTGCTTCTGCTGCCCAAATGCTTCATTTGAATCGATTTTTTTTTTTTTTTTTTTTAAGAATTATCAAACTTTGTGGATCAAGTCAGTGGCATAATATTCCAAATTGATTGGCTAAAGAAGAAGTTAGAGAGGAGGGTAAGAAAATGGCTGTAAAATAAATAAAAACAACAACATTGAAAATATGTAAATAATATATAAAGTAAAAATAATTTAACAGTGAAAACAACAAATAACAGTTGGAGACTGGACTGTTTCCTTCAGTTATATTGTACAGTGTTTAGCAGCCTATTAGGTACCATAGTGAACAGTAGCCCAGTGACACTGCATTCTCCCCAGTGAAGTCATTAGTTACACTGTACAAAAGATCAATTATTGGTAGTATTTTGCTATATAGATCCCGTCAAATGGAAAATGCCACTTAGCCCCCTGGGGGTTCTCTGTTTATATACCCACCCTACCCTAACAGTTATAGTGGGAATTGAAATTGGAGGATTATCTTACAAGGCGCCTATCATGGTTATTACGTTACAAGGTATATTGCTAGTGGTGGAGTTATTTTAGATGTTATGTATTTGGCGTTTTGCTGGACATTTGGGGGATAATTCAGCAAGGTGCGAAGTCAACTTGCGATGCTTCGATTCACTTTGCAAAAATGGTTATGCGCTGGCTTCTCCCCTACACGCGCACATCAGAGCACGCTTTAAAGGTATTTCAGTCTCCTCGCCACCACTCGAGTCACCTCGCGAGACTGGAATACCTTTAAAGCGTGCGCTGATGTTCGCGTGTAGGAGAGAAGCCAGCGTGTAACCATTTTTGCGAGGTGAATCGAGGCATCGCAAGGTGCGTTCGCACCTTGCAGAATTACCCCCTTGACCTTTTCTCTGGTCACTTGGCTTTATAAGTGGACACTTGGCTCTTGTCTGGTCCTTTGCAGGACCTATGGCTTTGTATGTAATCACTTGGGTTTTAAGTATTATGCTACTGGATACATTTAATAAATTCCTATTTGGCAGGAAATGAAGAGTCAAAAATATTTTCTGATATTTCATCTGTTTAGTAGATCTTGAAAAGTTGAAGTGGAAGGGCTCTAATGTTAGGTACATGTATAAGCATGTATAGAGATCTGTACAGAGTAAGAAGGTACACAGTATGTATGCCTTGATGTAACTTTATTGCTGTTATCTTCCCGGGTAAATGTACTCTTACATTTATAAATTTCAAGGCAGATTTTGTCTTGGTGTTGTTAAAGGGCCTTTCTTTTCCCTGGATTTGAGTTATTCAGTCGGAAATGGTGACACTTTGCCTTTGAATGGTTTTTGTGACACTTGCTTTGACCCTGGTTGTCTTCTATGACACTTATTTGTATTTCTGCAACAGTAATCACATAATAAAGGCCTGAAGGTCTCTGTATTAATTGTCAATTTTTCAACTTTCAAGAGAGACAGAAAGGATCGGGAGATTAAATTTAACAACACCTTTCAGATTGGCCTGAACACGGATAAACCATTTAAGCAGAGCTATGTAGTTGATTACATTTTATTGCCATCACTTCTGATCAAGATCAGAAGAAATGAGAAGACACTCGGCATGTAAAAAGCCATTGATGGGTTCAAATGTTCTACGTTACAAACCTATGCACTAAATGACCAGAAATCAGCATTCCACACACACATCATGTCCTGCAACTAGTAATGTTATTCATCCTTTATAGGAATGTTTGATGCTGCAGATCTGGTTTTTCCTCTCACTGTAGCTAGCCCTAGGGTACGTTTTCTACATTACAAACCAAACTGCATATATCTATATATGCTACATGTTCTTAGTAGGTACTTATTTATTTGCTACAGGAATAGAGTTAGATAACAGAGGTGGATTATTAAAATTCTGACAGATAAAACATTAATGATACCGGGCGAAATTTATTAAACTCGGAAAAGCAGTTTTGTTTTTTTTTTAGTTTAATCGCGAGAACACCCTGAAGTTTCTCGCGGTAAGTATAGCGAGATTTGGTTTGACCGATACTTACCGCGAGAAACTTTTTCTATTGAATTTATCCAAGGAAAGGGTATCCATACTGTATAGCTACAGTACAGGAAAAATATTATGTTTCAAGCTGAAATCATGATCGGTTTTATTTTGACTTTTCTTGTGGTTGCTGACCACAAGAACACCTACCAACTCCTATTGTTTCCTATGAAATTTTAAATAATACAACTTCACAAAGGCTAAATTCAATCAGCTTGAGATGCCCTTACTGGACATTGAATGGGACAATGTCCTCAATATTAGGAATACAGGCACTAAATTTGATATTTAAAGAAAAACAAAACCTTGACAACTCATTATGAGAGGTACATTCCATATGGGAACAAAAGAGCTAAAAATAAAAGAAAGCCTATGTGGATGAATAAAAATGTAATGGGGGCTATAAATGCCAAAAAGAAAGCATTTACAGTGTTAAAACAGGAAGGCAGTATAGAAGCACTACAAAGGTATAGAGTTCAAAATAAATTATGTAAAAAACAAATTAAAGCAGCTAAGTTGGAGACAGTAATACCCAGAAATGCCCAGAGAGTAAAACAAACCCAAAAATGTTCTTTAATTACATAAATAATAAACAGATTAAAGCAGAAAGCATTGACCTCTTTAAAATAATGAGGGGGTTATTGCGAAGGGATAGGAGAAGAAAGTAAATTTATAGAACAAAGTTTTCTCCACTGTGTTCACAGAGGAAAATGAAATGTCAGGAGAAATCAAGAAATCACCATCTTAACATAATTAAAATAAATCATGGGGTCCAGACAATATACACCCTAGGGTCTTGAGGGAATTAAATACAGTCATACACAGACCATTATTTTTAATATTTAGGGACTCTATAATAAGAGGGACTATTCCAAGGACTGGTGCATTGCAAATGTGATACCTATAATTCAAAAAGGAGTCAAAGTGTGAGTCTGATACTACAGACCTTTAAGTCTAACTTCTATTGTGGGTAGAATGTTTGAATGCTTTTTTAGTGATGTTATCCTGGAGAATCTCAATTAAGATATGTATAACTCCATCTCAGCATGGTTTTATGAGAAATCGATCCTGCCAAACAAATCTAATTAGCTTCTATGAGGAGGTGAGTTATAGACTAGACAAACATTTGATACAGCACATTTGATACAGCACCACATAAAAGGCTGGAACATAAAATGAAGATGCTTGGACTAGGGGAAAATGTGTGTAAGTGGGTTAGCAACTGGCTCAGTGATAGAAAACAGAGGGTGGTTATTAATGGTACATTAATTACATTGGGTTACTGTTAATAGTGGGGTACAGACTAATTATTACAGATGGATATAGATAAGTTCCAAAAAAAGTGACAAATAAGGTTCAACACTGATAAATGTAAGGTTATGCATATGGGAAGAAAAAATTCAAGTTAAGGTTTTCTAAATGGGAAAACACTGGGCAAAACAGACACGGAAAAGGATTTGGGAAATTTAGTTGACTAATTTTTAACATTAACTGTAGCAACTTAGCAAGCACTGTTAAGCAACAGCTGCCAAAGCAAGTAGGATCATGGGATGCATCAAAAGAGGTATACTGTAGATGCACATGATGAGAACATAATTATACCACTTTACAAATCACTGGTCATACCACACATGGAATATTGTGTGCAGTTTTGGGCACCAGTGCACAAGAAAGATGTGGTTGAGCTTGAGCGGCTACTAAAAGGCGGCTACTAAAGTAACAAAAGGAATTAGCAATATACAGTACCAAGAAAGATTATCAAAACTGGGCTTGTTTAGTCTAGAAAAAAGAAGATTAAGGGGTGACCTAATAACTATGTATAAATATATTAGAGGTCAGTACAGAGATCTCTCTCACAATCTATTTATACCAAGAACTGTAAGTATTACAAGGGAACATCCTCTCTATTTAGAGAAGAAATATTCTGCATCTACATAGAAGGGGATTTTTTTACTGTAAGAACAGTGAGGTTATGCAACTCTCTGCCTAAAGAAATTGTCAAGATTAAATCCATTAGGGAGTTCAAAACTGGTTTGGATGTTTTCCTTCAGTGTAAGAACACTACAATTTATAGGTACTGGATAACTGAAGGTGGGATCTTGATCCAGGGAATTATTCTGATCCTTCAGTGTAAGATCATTACAAGTTATGGGGACTGGATAACTGAAGGTGGGATCTTGATCCAGGAAATTATTCTGATCCTTCACTGTAAGAACATTACATGCTATGGGTAATCGATAACTGAAGGTGGGATCTTGATCCCAGGAATTATTTTGATCCTTCAGTGTAAGAACATTACAAGTTATAGGTACTGGATAACTGAAGGTGGGATCTTGATCCCTGAAATTATTTTGATCCTTCAGTGTAAGAACATTACAAGTTATGAGTACCGGATAACTGAAGGTGGAATTTTGATCCAGGGAATTATTCTGATCCTTCAGTGTAAAAACATTACAAGTTATGGGTAATACATAACTGAAGGTGGGATCTTGATCCCGGGAAATATTCTGATTGCCATATTTGGAGTCAGGAAGGAATTTTTTTCCTAAAATGTGGATAATTGGCTCGTCTCATGGGTTTTTTGCCTTTCTCTGGATCAACATTGCAGGAAAATAGGCTGAACTGATGCCTTTTTTTAGCCTTACAAACTATGTTACATATTTCCTAGAAAACTCAGTTTGGCTGCAACAAGAAGACATAGACATCAAAGATCCAAAATTCAATAACTTTGCACAATACTACAGACATCTCAGCTTGGTCTCACTCCAGACGTTGTAAATATGTGATTTCAATTGTTTAAAACTGGTTAGAAACAAACCAGCTGTCTAATTCATTTAAGTATCCTTACAATAACTGTTGATGGCTGCCATTGAATCCTTTAATAGTTGAGTGATAATATGCATATATATACATTTGAGCAGTGATGCCCAACCGTTTTTGGCCTGGGGGCCATAAAAAATTGCGACACGTGTCACAGGCAGCTTCAAAGTCAAGTGACAAATTTTAAAGTAACAGCTGCGACAATATTCTCGTAATAAAGACACGACTGTGACAGTAACAGTCTATTGTGACTGTCTTTAGCTGGCGAATTCACACTTATATGTAACATTTTATTGATTTCAGAATTTAGGTTGCGGGTCGTAGGTTGGGCATCACTGCATTTGAGCATAACCCATTCATGTGATTCTCATATTTGGTCAGTTGTCATTTTCTCTACCAAAAATGACAGCTGTTAATGGAAAGCAAGAAGCCTAGTGAAAACAAAGCATGTTCCACGCTAAGGGGGTTATTCACTAAAGTCCAAACTGTTGCGTATAGGTGCGAATTCGCCAGATAAAGACAGTCGCAATAGGCTGCTACTGTCGCAGTCGTGTCTTTATAATGAGAATATTATCGCAGTCGCGACTTTATTATGGGAAAATTGTCGAAATCATAACTTTAAAAAATTGTTGCTACTTTACAATGGGGAAATTGTAGCGGATTTACTATGGGAATCCGCTGT
>WMED01022653.1:0-11623 GCA_019650415.1 Pipa parva | reverse complement strand
AGCTGTTTGCATTAAGGACTCTTATTATTATTTTCCTGCATGTTACTACCTATGTAGGCGTTGTCATTTGTTGTTCATTTATCCTTTGAGTGTAATTTAAAATACATACCAACATATTAATGTATAGCATATGTTGATATAGAAAACATACTTTTGATTCACACCATTCAATATATTATTCAAATAATAGCACACTGTAAAATGGAAGGTAGTGGAGATTACATTTCTTCTCTCATGGGTGTAGTATTTTGTGCCACTTACCTACAAAATGTTACTTCTTTCCTGCAACCCATTTCTGTCTGTCTTGGCAGTTATTCATTGCAACTGTGAAGTTCATAGACATTTTGATGAATTATTTGCTTGCTCCAGCTAAGCTTTAGCGTTAGACTGACTTTCCATGCATATATGACCTTTGTATGGGGTCTTAAAATTTATAGAATCAGATTATATATCTTGCTTTCCAACATTTCTGTCATAAAAATACAAAATATAATGTTCTCTGCAGGGACCCTAATGAATTTTTAGATGTGGACTCTAATTATAAACATAAATATTGTAGATATGAACAATAACCAGTTTATAGGAAAATTCTTTATATATGTATAATTTTATTTATAAAACACCACAAATCTACGCAGCGCTGTACAATTCTTCATATTTTATAAGTAGCATAGATTTACCCAAACACAAAGCAACCAGATATTTGCAAAAAATGATTACATTGTCTGATAAATGGAATGATTGTAATTTAGTTGAAGATGAGGCAAATACCCCTCAATAAAAATTATTTATATGGAAAACACATTTAAGGGCATATTTACTAAGACTTATTTGACCATATTGATTGATTTCACCCCATTTCCCTGTCAGCTTTTGTTTCCTTACAAAAGACTGATAAAAATGTTTCCTCATCGAAATAAATAGCTAGTGATAGATATGGATCTGCTAACAGGGGCACACTTTGCAATGCTTTTCTATGAGGGTTTCTTCCATTACAGATCCATATTGATGTTTTTTTTGATGGGAAAATATCTTGGACTTGGGCTAAATGACAGGAGCAACTCCATAGGGAATAATGGGTTTACGTCAGCCTGAGGAGAATTTCTCAGAAGGTGGAGAATTCTTTTGGGTGATAACATTGTTTAACAGCTTTGGTAAATAGGAGTCAACAGTAATATTGTTAAATATAGGTTGTTTCTCCTGCATTTAAAAGTTGAAAAAAACCTGTTCAACTTTAGTAAATGTGCCCCTAATATAGTGTTTATTGTATATTAAATCTGTATACTATTATAGAATAAATAGCTAATCAAAGATAATATTGTGCAAAGTATTATAGTTACAGCAGCCGATAATTAAATAATTTTATACTTCAAGGCCAAATTTGTCTAACTGGTCTTTCATTGCACCTTTCTTGTCCTGCTTTCAGTTGATCCTGGTCTCTTACAATACTTATATTCTTCAATATTTCATCTAGGATACTCCACACTGTCTTCCCAGTATTCTCAGTTTACAAAATTCTATAAGCTTTTATGGACAACTTTTGTCCTACAATAAATTTGTATGTGTGAACGTATCTTAGTGCTCCAATTAGGTAGGTAAGACTTGCGTACCTTAACCTCTTCATATTTTATTTAGTCTTAACCTTTTCATATTTTTTTAAAGGGTTTCTTGTATTAAGTAATAAGGTTCATAGATTCTGTCTTAACTGGCATGTCAAGTACAGCTCTGTTAGATATCCTAAATTTAAGCCAGGATGTGACAGAAATGTAATTTAGAGTTATTTTAAATTACTTATCATTTCTTCTATATGTGAAATGCAGATAAATATATATAAAGCACACTATTGTCATTGTGCATAAGCCTAAATTAGAATAACTGAATAACCCAGACCAAAAAGTATTTTAACTTAGCTAGTCCCAGATATCAGAATTTACATGTCAAACAGGTGCAAGCAATACATAGAAGCCATTTTACAATTCTAATCTCTCACTCCCCTCAGCCCAGGCACAATTTACTTCTAAGCATCTATAATCAAATTTCTGCCCCCCCCCCCCTTGAAGCAATAATGAAGTTAATTACAACCCAGCCCTATACCACATCATTTTGGGCAGAATACAGCTATATAAACTATCAACCGTGAGGACGGCAACCTAAGAATCATATTATAGTTTAGATATTTATCATGCTTGCAGTTTTGCAAGGTTTTCTTTCACCTTACCAGAATGTAAAGTTTTAGTAAAATATGGGTTATAGCAACTGTTTGGTTCTTCTTTAAATGACAAAAATTAAGATTTTCCCCTACAAAATGACAGATGGGAAGTATGGATGTGTGCTGGCTGGAAAACATAATGTATAGAGTATAATACTAGCTTTGTGGCTTTTAATGCTCATTGTAACCTTTTACTTTTACAGACTTTGCTATTGATGCATCTAGTGGAAAAAATGCATAATTTTCACTATTATTTCAGTAGAAAATACTGTGCTAATGTGTCTGGTACTGTAAGAGAGCCTGCATGGTTACCAGGATGCCAAAGAAAAAAATAAAATGATCTGGTTTCTGGATTGTTAGTGAAACCCAGTGCTAATAAATATTGTTCAATGTCTAGATGGATTTGTAAATATGATATTACACAAGAAAGTAAATAAAATAAATTAGTCATATTAATAACTTGATCAGTTTGTATGTATGTACGCATATTTTTATTTATAAAGCACCACTAGGATATGCAGCTCTGTACAATCCAACAAATACAATTATAATACAGACAAAGGAAAAGTGCTTAACAAAGAACAAGTGAAGTAAATTATAAGCATATACTAAAGAAAATACATCACTCTAATAACATTTAATGAACTTGAAAAGGCCAAGCTCAGCCTTTTTGAGTTTATCCCATGAAATCTCAGCTGTCTGGTAAAAATCGATAGATATTTTTAAATAGATTTTTACCGATAGAAACTTTTCGATCAAGGTTTTTCTATTGGATTTTTCGATGGAGAGGTAACCACGCTGCTAATGTAAAGTATGGCTACCTTTCCATTGAAAACCGTGATGAAAAAGTTTCTATTGGTAAAAATCGATAGAAAAATATCAGTTTATTTTTTACCAGACAGCCAAGATCTCGCAAGATAAACTCGAAAAGATCAACATCTGCCTTTTTGAGTTTATTAAATTTCACCCTTCAAGTGCCAGTCCATGATTGAAACAAGAAGGTGGAGGTCCCTGGCCTATAGAGCTTACAATCTAAATAGGAGGAAGACTTACATAAACAGATAGGAGGGTAACAAGATCAATACTAAAAGAGAATCCAATATCATCTCAAGCATATCACTAAACAGTAATCAACTATGTAAATTATTTTATATAGTACTGATTATAAATGCAAATAGCAGTTAACTACTGTATATATAAAACATTATAAAGCTGAGTGAGGTTATTCAGCCATGGAAGATACAGTGCTCCATAAACAAACACATTGTGCATTGTCATTAATCATTAATGACTTGTGTGTAGAGCTGACACTTCTAATTGACAAATAACAACATTTTTACAATTACCATATATTCAGAAGCGCATGATAAAACAATTTATCTTCCCTCTTTTGCGGTTTAAGAATTATTAAAGCACCAGTAGCAGAGGTAAAGCATTGTCTGTTACTCTTGTGTAATAATTGATTATAGGATGGTTTATAGTTTAAGGTAATTACAATTTTTATAATAACACTAACACAAAAACAGGCATCATAGTATAACAGATATAACACAGGGCAGTTCTAGTTTTGGCCTTAATCCTGCTGAATCACAGGTCCTATCTTTCTTTAACACCAAAAGGCATTTTATGATTTAAAAGGATATTAGAAGACATCTTTAGAGATGTCTGACTTTTGTAAATGCCTTGTGGATTTCATATGCTTTACAGCGTCTTCAAATATGTTATAAAGAAAATTATTAACATTTATTTGATATAGATTTTTAGGGCTTATGTTTCTTCATTGTTGCAGCAATAAACATTGTAAAATATATTTAACACCTCTTATTACCTGTGTTTACTTTACAGGTTATTCATATTGCAGATGCTGCAGAGAATCTACAACATGAATTATTCCATGCTCTTACAAGGCTAAAGAGTGCTACACAACTAATTATTATGCTGATTGGCTTGTGGCAAAATCTCACTAAGGAACAGATTGGAATTCTAGAAGGAACATTTTTGGCTTTACTGCAGGATGGCCAAGAACTGGTAATATGATTGGTTGTTAATGCTGTAGAAATCCATTTTTTTAAATAAAAAATGTCCCTAAAGAAAAAAAATCTCAAATAGACAGCCTAGGTCTTATACCCTAACTAGTTAACAGGAGGTGGGGTCAAAGAGCGATACTTTGGCTGTCTTGCGATGTAGACCTGTGTAATTGAAGTTTGCAAGGCATTGTAATGACTGGAGTGGTTTATATGTGTTTATATATGATCTCAAAAAGAACTCTGCAAAGCAGTAAACTTTGACTAATTTAGGCTCTGTTGAGTAGCACTTTAAGTTGGCTATACACAGTATCATTTTTCTAGAACATGCAACAATCTTACTTTTAATTTTTAAGTTGTCTACATTGTTTTTTCTTTTATACACAATATAAATGGACTACCTGTTTCAACATATTGGAAAATCATTTCCACAGATTTTTGCTTCCTTTCTTCATTGAACAAGTTTATTTTAATGATCATTAGTTTTCAATTATTTGTCATTAATATTCCTTAAATCCTCAATGCACCATGTATGGTAATCGTAAAGGCCTTCTGAAACACTGAGTGCAATGAAAAATGAGGTGTTTTGATGTCAGCAGTCAAAGCCAGTGTTAAAATGCAAGTAAGCTACATCCCACTGATTTTAATGACAACCACATCAAAACTGCCTTGTGACTTTAAAGGAGAACTTTAGTCAAATTACATCTTTACATATGGGGCGAAATTTACTAAGGGCGGATTTAGTCTGCCCGAAGTAAATTTCTGACCGCACGTGCGGTATTCCGATCGATTTGCGATCGCAAATCAATCGGAATACCGCACGTGCGGTCAGAAATTTACTTCGGGCGATTGTTTCACCCTTAGTAAATTTCGCCCATGGAGTACTATATCTTAGTGAGAAGCATTTCTCCCCAGTAGGTGTTTCATCTAATGCAGAGTGATTTATTAGGCAAGCATTTTAAAACTCCCGCACCAGGAAATGTGTGTGATATAACTGCTAAACATGAGAAGAAAAAGCTGCCTGACTGCTATCGGTTAAGCAGCGTGCTGACCTTTTGGCCTCATTAGCCATGCTTTGTTTACATTCCTAGAATGCAGAAGATTACAGAAACTTGGGCTCTGGAAAGTTAATTTGTGCACAGGTGTTAAGTAGTAAGTAGGGCAAAAATGTGCTGGGGAGGGTATCTTTTCATAGAAAACTGGCTTGTACACATCACACACATTTCCTGGTGTGGGAGTTTTCTTGTGCATGTTCATCTGAAGCAGGATAATTTATTACACATCTACTTGGTAGAAACACTTCTCACTATGGTATTGTACTGCATATATAAAGATGTTATCTGACTATAGTTACCCTTTAAATGAACTGGTAACCCAAGATAAAATTCTATCTGTTATGGTTACCTATTAAAACTAGGGTTGCTGAACATCTTAACATTAATGGTAGGAAGACAGTCAAATTAACCTTGAGGGACCATTTTAGGGATTGTAAGAAAACTAATCAATGCACCATTGAAAACTTCTTTGCTATTCAAGAAGTACTCATTTCAGAAAGGTTAGGAAATTATCATAAACTCCTATCCCAAAAGGAAACCAGGGGAATATATGAGCTAAAATTAGAATAGAGAGATTGATATGTGGTCCTTTTAGGTGACTGATGTAATATTAATCAGCAACAGTAATTAGGCAGAAGCTACCTCTGCTAAATTGGTATTTTTCCTTAAATGGTATATTTTTATTTTTTTATGTATGTTTTAATTATACATTTAAACTTTTAAGTATGTTTTATATATGGAATTGATAATGTGGGATATTTGAAAAGTAATCCAGGTTAATATTTTATACAAGATGACTGATGTTACTATATCATTATACACCTTTCCTGATTTTAGGAAGATATAGGAGTAGCAGGTCACTTCCCCTTTAAGAGGTATAGTACTATTCTATTAAGTGTGATTCTTTTAGGTTGAATATTTATAAACATTTTTATTCTTATATTTAATGCTAAAATCATATGCCTATACTATGCAGCAGTTTGTTATTTTATTATGAACAGCTTTTTTATCCTTGTGGTGTTATTATAATGGAGTTGCTAGAGAGAAAGTTTTTGCTATTCTCTCCCTATGATGTACCGAAGGAGAATGCCAGTAACTAAGGATGCGGCTACTCCTGACACGAAGAGACCGGAGGGGACATTATTTGACATACATCCAGTTTCTCCGTGCTAAAGGGATAAATATCCCGACTTCTACACCATGTACCCAGCTATCGAAGGCAGAATCTGGGTAACTAGATAACTAGAGGGGGTTGAACATATATTATATGTTAAATTGTATATACATTGACCCTGTTGTTGAACAAAGATGAATGATTAGTAGGCCACACCCACTTTGCATGAGTACATTTCCGGGTTCTCGGTTATAAGTAAATTCTGTAAGTACAGTGTCATTTAACATATTATGACCTGAGGAAGCCCCTTGTTTTGGAGCAAAATGCATTAGAGAAGTTATTTTATCTGTGATCCAATATTGCATTTTTATCTTAAAGGCACATTATCATTATTTAACATAATTAAGCACTGTTCCTTTTTGGGATAACATTAACGCCTATATGCCATTGACATCAGTTAACTCAAGGCACATGACAACAAGAGATTTCATTGTGAGTGCAAATTTATTTATTTAAATATCAGGTGTATGTTAAAAGGTACTACGCTATATAGCATTTTTTTAAAGGGCAGTGCATTTCCTCAGTTTCTTCCAAAAGCTGACTAGTGTAAGGAAAACATACCGGTGTTCATTCCAGCACCGGGTCCTCCTTGCGAGTGCCCGCCCGTCGCAGTCGCGCACTGCAGGCGCCTTTAACATGCGGTCATGTGACGCGGCCGCAGTGACATCACAGGGGAGCGCGCCCCTGGGCTGCACAGAGGCAGGAGTGCGCCTGCCTCTCTGCCTATATAAGGCAAATGCGCTCCAAATCCGGCACCCGATTATAATCATACTTTATTAGTATTTTTTGGGCTGTGTTGTTTCAGTTCAAAAAATTACAGTCATACCCTGTTTCTAGTTTCTCCAACCATTGTTGGTTTTTAATTGCTCCTGTTATCTGTACCGGAGTCCTGAGTCACCACCTGAGTCCTGTGCTTAGTCTGCACTTCTATTACCACCAGTGAACAGCTACCTTTGGGGTTGAGACCTGGGTATTCTTGGCAGCCAAGTCCAGTACCTCCTTACGGGGGTTAAAGGTGAAGACCGGAGAGTACCTTAGATACCGTGCCCTGAGGTTAGCTAGTGCCAAGTTCGCTGTGGTACTACCAGCCATCTCCTTCTCCGCTATTTTCCCGTATCCACCTTACAAATAGTAATAAAAATGAGGCACACAAGTAACAGCTGCACAGAGGAAACAAGAGGAAAGGGATAGGATTCTCTGATAGGCTAGGCTGCAACTTCTTGTTTTTACTTCGATTGCCATAATTATTCTGCAAAATTCATAAGCCTAAATCTGTCATTTTAACTACTGTATGTAATACTAGGTGATTAATAAATAGAAAGCACTTTATATGTGATTCTACATGTGAGAGATCCTAATATACTTACCGATGCTGGGTTTTTTTTTTTTACAATGCTGTCTCCTACTTCTTGATTATTGATCTTCTTTTTTTTGATCCCCGACTCCTCTTCAACACTGTTGACTGCTTACTATGTGAGATAGTGCTACAGTAGTATTAGGTTATATTACTGCTTCTGCACTTACATCACCAGTGAAGAAGAGGAGGCAGAAGAGAAGGGGATTGTGGCACTGGAAGCAGTAAAAAATAAAATTTTAAAGGATAAGGATGTTGTAGCTTCATGATTAGAACCCAAAAATATATTCTATGATACTGCATTGTAGTCAGGCCATGGTTGCTGCTTTTTAATTGATCTCCCCCCAAAATAAATTGTATCTATAAATTGTCTTGGACATTTATAGAAGATTAAAGCTATTCTGAAGTATATTTATTAATATTTATTTTTAATGTGTTAGTTTATCAGATGCTTTTCATAAGTTTAATCATTTGAAAGAATTCAGGATTTTGGAAAATTCTTTGCTCCTGATAAAAATAAACAAAGCAGTCTTTTCACCTTAAAAATTGGTTGCAAAACGATTGTTGGGTGGGCACCCATTTTGTGGAATCCCACCACTAAGTATGACAAAGTTATTCAGTGCTTATGTTAGGGTTTTAAAGGCATTAATGCTAAGATCTGCATCAGTATCAAGGAACTATCATGATGACAAAAAAAAAAAAACATTCAGGGCTCAAGCACTTATGATATATTATACCTGTAATAAATGCACACATAAATACATAAAGGTTTGTCTAGTGATAATGAATCCTAAATACATTAGTTTATTAACATTGTTGGCATATGTCAATATATCAATGGTATATAACATAAACAAGTGCATAGAGGGACTCATAAAAATGTTTATTTTATTTCTGCTTCCTAGTGTTCTTTCAGTATATGTTGACACCTCACAATGCACCTTTGTTTGCTATGAAGGACTGTAATTAAAATGTGAATACTACTCATTGTAAGTCTTAAAACATTTGGCTTTATTCAACATAAAATCATCTTCAAGATATGAATGGAAGTTACACATTTACTGTAGCAGTTTACTAAAGCTACTATATATGTTTTTTTTTCCTAATTAAACAGCTCAAGCTAGCAATACTATTATTCCAGAAACAGTGTTTATTAAATAACAGTTGCATTGTTCATTGTTTCCATTTCCAAATAAAATATGTTTTACAGAAACTAAAGTCACAGTTTTACCTGTGGCTATAAATAATATCAGTAGATCATAGGACCAAATGACACAGTGATTTTAGTTACAGGTTTGCACTTACACCCCAAATTTTAGGTGCCATGGGACTCTCAAGCAGATGAATAATCACAATTCTGAATTTGTATAAATGGATATGGGACCAAAGCCGACCTTATGGCAGAGTTCTTTCTAGCTCAGTACATAAAGTATCATCATTTCGACTAACAGTTCATTGTATAAGACAGCGGTTCTCAACCTGTGGGTAGCGACCTCCTTGGGGTTTGAATGATGCTCTTACAGGGGTCGGCAAACATGCTGTAAGTCAGATAGTGAATGCAGGTCCCTTTATATAGAGGTTCCTGCGTGGTAACGTCGTGCTCAAACGTCAACACATGACATGCATATGTGATGACATGCGACGCGATGATGTGCTCAAACCTCATATGGTGACTTTAGCGCGAGGTGTTGCGGTCTCAAATAGGTTGAGAACCGCTGGTATAAGACAAGCTTTCGAGAGATATTCCCTAATATAATATTCCCTTTGTTTGTAACAAATTTAAAGCCTGTGAGGCACTGAGAGACTAAATAAACAGTCAAAAGGGCAAGTGTTAAAAGAGAACTAAAGTCAAAAAATAAAAAGCAACTGTTAAAATACTTACCTTAAACAGAGCCAACTGATTACAGTCACAGCATGAGCTGTGCTGTAATTAGCCGGCTCCTGATGCTTTCCCTGGCTGACTGCCAGTCAGTGCAAAGCGCCTCCCACCCTGTTGCACCTCAGTTGTTTTAGGGCTAAAACATGATCACGTTCATTGCGGGCACCAATGAGAACGCTCCCTGCAATGAGCATGATGATGTATGAGGCCAGGGAAGGAGAAGAAAGATCTGTGCACTGGCTTCTGTGTCAGCCAACAAACTGTGCAGGAAGTGTCTGGGGAAGCATCGGGAGCCAGCTAATTTTTTTGGCCTCCTTTAAAGTAATAAAATCATAGTGGATAGAGAGCAGAGGAGGATAAGGACAATCTAGTTGGGACTGAACACAGTGTGGTACTGAGGGGGAGAATGGGGGGAGGAATAAAAACAATAAAAATAGAATTTTGTTCTTACTGATAATGTCTTAGAAAACCAATGTCATTATTTAGTCCACAGTTCTTTGAGTCAAAAAAATGTGATAATTCTAAGTTGAAATGTTTTTCCTTCCTGTGTGCTAGTGAAGTGTCCTTTCAATACCCTTATTTCCATGTTTTGGATATTGTGTTCAGCCTGTGGAAAGTGATGTCCCACAGGAACACAGAGATTTCCCTCTTTGTGATGTTGTATAATGTATCTGTGTGTATTCATTCTGTTCTGCAGCTTTTGGCTAGTTTCACCAATGTAAAATGCATTGCTGCACTTATTGCAGTTATTAGATATATTGCTGGATATGCAGTTGTATGATCCTGTGATGTGGAAGGTTCCATTTTTGAGTCACCATTGGGGAGCTATTTACGTTATTCCAGAGTTTGCAGTGTGATGCCTCAAATGGTTTAGTCCTTGTGTACTTATAATCCATATGGAGTTTCCTTCTTATTAATATTTGTCAGAATTTATGTGGTTGTCTAAATGCTAGAATTGGGGGTTCAGGAAAGTATCCTTTTAGGGTTTGATAATCTTATTGAAGGTTGTAACTCCTTTATGATTTTACGTATTCCTTACAGTGTCGGGTTATATGTTACCAGTGGTACTTGTATGTTGATTTTTTTTCTCCTTGTATTTTAACAGGTTTTCCCTTGGATGTTTCAGAGCTTGGTTAATACTTTTATTAATGATTCTGTGTTTGTATCCCTTTTGATGTAGAGATCTTGCCATGGTTTTAAGGTATTTTTTTCTTTCCACTGGATCTGAGCATATTTTGTGGTATATTGTGGCTTGGCTGTAAATGACTGCTTTCTTTGTATGTTGGGGTGGAAACTCAAGCTAAGGAGATATCTGCATCTGTCAGTGAGTTTTTTATATACAGATGTGTGAATTTGGTTATTTTTTATGGTTATGGTGGTATCAAGAAAGTGGGTGGCATCTGGGGAGAACTCAATTTTTAAGACAATTGTCGCATGTAATGTATTGAATTTTTTAAAAAAAAATTTCAGCTCCTCCTCCCGATTTGTCCATGTCATAAAAATATGATCAATATATCGGTAGTAGATATGCGGTTTGTGCTGTGATGTGGCCAGAAGTGTCACTTCTAGGTCTACCATGAATACGTTTTTATACTGTGGTGGTTCCCATAGCATGAGTTGTAGGTAGAAGTCTTTATTGAATGTAAAGAAATTAAGATTAAGGATAAATTCAAGAAGTGTGGTGTAAGCAGGTCTATGGAATAATTACAGATGGAGTGTACGTGCCGGTAACTCTGGCATGAAAACCCTGGGAGTAAGAAAACTGAGAGGGTTAAACTGTCAGAGGTTGTTTAAAACTGGAGTTTGGGCCCAGGGTTTAGGAGTGGCTGTAGAGATTGGGTGGGATGTGTTAGAAACTAGTTAAAAAGAAGCATGTTAGCTAGGAAAGTGCCCTGAGTCTCTCTCAGTGTGAGAGAGAGAAAGACAGA
>WMED01022652.1:0-11196 GCA_019650415.1 Pipa parva | reverse complement strand
GCTCCTTGACACAACAAGCTCTCCTTTAAGGAAGCAGAGACATCAATCACAAGGGGAGAGTTGTATTGGTAAAGGTGAAGAAATATCAACCATGTATGTTTTCAAATATTCTTAAAGTTGTCACATCTAATATTTTTCCCCAGAATGTGTTTGCTTGGTCATTTCTCCACATTCAGATGCTTATTTTGTGTCAAAGTATATACTGATATGTTCTTTACTGATATCTTTGGGGCATTGCCAGTCTATATTTGGGGAATACTGATTCTTTTATTATTATGAATCAGAGAGATTAATTTCACGCTGTAAGCACATTTGGCAGGCAATGGGGTAGATTTGTGTTTTTGCAGCTGTTTTTTATTGAACAGTAAGTGGATTTTTTTGCCAATATGGCACACATCTGATTTATTAACTGTTTACTCATGGACTGCTCCAGAATCTCTTCTAGATTTTGCAAATATATATTCATAATTGTACATACAGGTATGGACAAACTTATGAATAGTGCAGTACTATACTGCAATGCACCAAGAGTGCTTTTCTACCAACCCCTTACCTTACTGCAATGCTGCAATGCACCAAAAGTGCTTTCAGCCACCCGCTTACCCACCTGTAGTGTAATATTGTGTATCATTTTGATCTCTTTTACAATAATTAGAGATGTCACGTTTTAATGATCTTGTTCTTTCCCCACATGCTAAAGTTCAGTAACTGGTTGAAGTAATTCCTGTCTGCACTAATTTCTCACCGAATAATTTGCTTGTTTCTCCCCCTCCCCAGGTTTTGTTTGGAAAATTTTGTATTTGATAAATACGTTAGATACACATTATCGGTATATCCTGTGGTCATTATTGCTTTGTCTGGAGCCTTAGACAAGAATTATATCAAATCCAACCCAGATGGAAATGGAATTTTTATAGGTAAGAATTTTTTGTGGTGGCACTGCAATTTCATGCTCTGCCATGGTCGTGGTTACAGAATTATTACATTGTGACCACCTAATAAGACACATAAAGCTCACAAGAGCACCCCAGTCTTATGCTAGTCTAGATACCTCACAAGCCCTACATGGGCGTCTGCAGAGGGGGCAAGCTTGCCCCCTCACAAACCCAATAATCCACAAAATGAGGCACATCAGGAGTAGTTCTAACCTCCCAATGTGCCCTCTTGTCCTGCCCTATGTGTCTAACAGACAGCTGACACCATCCATTAGACAGATAGGATAGGAGAGAGGGATGCATCAGGAGTTTAAGACTACTGCCAATGCGTCATGATGTCACATACCGCTAACTTCATGACATCACGCAGCCCCCCCCCCCGGTATTTATTTCTGCAAATGCATGCAAAACTCTACTAAAATATACATAAAATTGTGTCCTTTTATAATCCTTGCACAGCACCCCTCAAATGGTCTTCAGTTACTGGGCAGACATTTATCCCCACTGTGGTATCAATCCTGAACCATAATATTGGAAAGGGGCATAGCTGGTCACTGACACCACAGACCCTATTATGAATCCAGCTTATATTTTTGTATTTGTGTTTTTAATATAGTGCTTTACAGTGGTTAATCATTCACTTCAGGCCCTGCCCCGTGAAGCTTCAAACCTAGTTTCTCTTTTCAGTCACACACAGATGTATGTTTTTGGATTGTGGGAGGAAACCAATTAAGGTGTGGGGAGAACATACAAACTCCATGTAGATGAAGTCCAGGGTGGAACTGAACCCAGAACCACTAAGCCACAGAACTGCCCTATGTACAGAGTGTGAACCTTTTTGTGCCTCATCTCATTTTTCACAGGGCCTCACATACTGAGAACCACAGACTTAGTTTGCGAAGAAACTCAGTGATGTTGACTATCATTATTATTAACTAGTTCATTTATGTAATAGGTTTGTCAATGTGCTGCTATTCATAACTAGTGAGATGTTCTTCATTCTGACGCAGCTTGTTTTGTTTTCCAGCTGTGCTGCTTGCGTTGTCCTGCTTGGTGTTTGTCATTCGCCTGATGTTAGTTATATGGAAACACCTCAAGTGTCCTCTCTATGAATCATCAGTAACGGTCAAGTCTTCTTTTCCTTTGTCCTGAAGCTACTCATTAATAAAATGCTATTTTAACATTTACTCCATGGAAAAGGATGGGACTGCGGATTTACCATGAAGCTTTATGAGGTTATAAACAGCAGTGTAGAGCAATTCTTGCCAATTATAACAAATGTGCTATTTTTCAAAGATGCTTTCTTCAAAAGTTAGTCAGTATCGTGCATGAGTGATTGGTCACCAGCAGATAGGTAGTGTATTCTGTTGTAGTCTAAATAAAGTTTATTGTGTTGATAAATATAGTGGTAAGTGCGATAACTTTTAAATGAAGCATCACACATTGTTTTTATTGGAGGGAACAATCTTTTCTTTTTTTTTTTTTTTTTTAGAAAATAATGTTATTTTCTTGCTGTTAACAATGTTATGTTATTATTATTAGTTGTTTGGGGCCACTTCATAAATCTAACTCCTGATTTCTTCATGCACCGTAACATTGCCAATATTTTGATGTATAGTAAGTACAACAAATAGTGGTAAAGGGCTGGTTCATAGCAGTACTTCCCAGATATAATGTGCAAAATTGCCGATGTTGCCTTTGTTTTATGTGTGTGTATATATATATACTGTATATATTTTTATATCTTATTGTATTGCCATTTAATCTTGTGGGCTGTAGAAAAGTGGAATAAACTAGGTAGAATTGGTAACATTTGTGTTACATGAAAACGGACGCTGGTAAACAATTTTAAGATGAACTGTAAAAAGGACAATTCACAAACGGTAACATACTACAGAAACCTGGACAAAAAGCAGCAAATACTGTGAAATTTCTGTTAATAAAGCCCCTAGTGTTGTAAGAGCTTTCTGCAGGGCTACCCTTAAATCCTGAGTATGGGTTTAGGCCTTGTTGTGGCTTGGAGCGCATCTCCATAGCCCCACCCATGACCTCCGACGCTTCTTCTCATTGGACGCCAGCAGGTCATGTGATTGGGAGAGTGCGCTCCTCCCCCTTTTGCGGCTCAAAAAAAATTGTCTCCGGTGGAGGAGGGAGCGAAATGGCTCCCTCCTCTTCTAAGTTTGCTGACCCCTGGTTTAGGCTGAGGCCACACCAGCATTTTTACAGCTGGGGACTTTTCTGACAAACCTCTTTTTTTGTAAATTTCTTGCTTAACATGCTGCAATTAAAATAATAAAAAAAACACTACTGGCGGTATTTTAGCACATTAATCGCAGCATGCCTCGTAAGTGTGGCCGTACAAGCTTGATTTACATAAATTATTATGGACAGTTCTATTTCTAATAAGTCACCAGAGGTAAACACTAATATAAACCCGGACTTAAAGTAAAACCATGCCTTGCAATAACGTTATCTTTTACCTATATATGCGCGCTTAGCCACACAAGTGCACAGAACATTCACTTTCACAGCGGCATTGATCAATAGGCGAATTTGTATACTGTCATCTAATTACCCATAGTAATCAATCACAGGTTGGATTTTAATATTCTAGTTTGCTTATACCAGTGAATGCTAACTGCTAATTGGATGCTATAGATTACAAGCTGTACCATTTTAAATATGTTTCCAGGGTACTCTTTTATTTAAAGACAGCTTACATTACATCTATCTGCTATATTACGTAAGATAACAAATTGGACATATCAGAAAAAAAAAGTGAATGTACATAAATGCTTATCATACCTCCTAATTACCCTAGGAGGGACAGCGCCCCCTTGCTTACATACTTTCTGACTGATTTTTAAAAATTCCAGAATTTGTGGATCAAGTTGCTGAATCTCCAAAGCTCATCCTTTTCTTTCCAAGGTGATAAAGGAAGAGCTTCTTTAATAAAGTGACTGTAAATTATAAAAAGAAAATACTGAAAATAGGTACGTCATTTACATTGCACAAACTGTTTGAGACGGGAATATTCCTTTAAGAAGCACTACTGTGATCCCCACAGCAGCTGTGACTGTGCTGTCACAATAAACTGGTCTGAACCTAAACTTGAATATGGTTCTTTTTCATATACAGTATTGTTTTTCTCCTAGTCTCTGTTTTACAGTTCAACTAATATGCTAATGTACAGTTTATACATATTCTCTCTTTTTTTCAATAAAAGTCTTTTTTGTTAACAAAAGATTTGTTGAAAAGTGTATTGTTTTTACTTGCGTTTTCGCAATGCATTCTGGGTGCACAAATGTGTGGGATTGTGTGTTTCTTAACGTAGAAAGATCACTTTTTTTTTCACAGTATTTTTTAAGATGTAGTTGAAATTCAGAAATTATATTTTCAACTTTGAATGCACATGAAATTAAAGATAAATGCTTACAGTAGCATCAATCCTGCAAACCTCCAGATGAGGTATAGATATATAGATAAATATAGATAGATAAATTAGCATATTTTATATGACCGACTAAAGCTCGAAAACTAAAACTATATAATAAGTATTTCTCTTTAATTAGTAACTGTACTGTTTAATAGACAGTAACATTCTAACAGGTTTCCTGTGTTTGTTTTTGTAGGCTAACTGTAGCAGTAATGATAGCGTAATATAACGTGGTTGATCAGAGCAATAAAAAGTTATTGTAGGAAGAGGTGGAGTGGGTTGTTGAGATATATTTTACATCATGCCAACTCATTAAAAAGCCAGAATATTTATCAACAAAACCACCAAGATATCCAGTTTTTCAAATGTTTCCCCTGGCAATGAGTTTACCATACAGTGTTAAAAAATATATCTACGGTACCCTGATGTTATGTTTCCTTTAAGTGCCTGACATATCAAAATGAAAGTTTTCAGTTTTTTGAAGAAAGGTATAGGTAGGGCTGGATTCGGAGTGTGAATCCTGTGTAACTGCAAATGGAGCCATCCCTGGGTGGGGAACAACAATGACATAGATCTCCTTGGTTTGAATAGAAAAGATGAAATAAACTTGCTACACTCACATTGGTCATCAGTGGTTTACCCAACTTGTTTTTAACACCCTTACAAATTATTTCTGTTCATCATGTTGGGCGTATTTATGGGTTGAGTAGCCAGAAGGTCAGATAACCAACTGGATCAGCAAGGATTGAACAGCTGGACTACTGATCAATGTGCAATGTAACTGAAGGGCAACTGGCTTACCAAGCGATAAGTTATTATTTCGTTTCATTTGACTCCTGGGGAATGTGCAATGTAACTAATAGGCCAAAGAGCTTTTAACAATATAAAGTGTAGTGATGAGCTAGCGAATAATGTCAGCACTTCATATTCCGTCATATGTTTTGTATCTTGGTATGGAAATGTATAAAGCTCTTTACGGTATCTTAACATGTGCCTGTCCCCCCCAAAAAATATATTCAGAATGTCTTAACATTTTCACAATAAGACTTCATTCAAAAAATGGATGTGTCTGTAGCAAGATGAGGCACTTGTGTTTCTGACCTAACCACCTGACTTCATATGCAAATGGTGAGAGGAGTTCCTACTCCCCCCATTTTTCAGAGCTTCTTTTCTTCTTTAGCCAAATAAAGACATTCTGTCCAATAACCTGTGCACAAGTGATAAACTGCCCTTGTAAGATTATGCAAAAGGTACTCTAGGCTGCCACTTATGGCCCTTCCACTGATAAGGGAGCCCAGACATTGTCATTTCCTATTATAGCATATTTATAGGTGCTTAGTTGGAGGAAGGCTGGGTCCAACCACTTATCGGCCTAGGGTTCCTCCATGAATCCATCTGTGGACCTTGTGCCCTAGGGCACCAAAAAACCTTGGCCTGGCCCTGTTTGGGGGCAGTTGCTTGTACTTTTTATTTTTGGTGCTGGTTTGGCTTTGTAACTGATGTGTTTCTGGGCACAATTCATATTAGACCTATTACTCCCCCACATGGGCATCTGGATGGGGGCATCCAGTTCTGCATCTGGACCAAACGGGGCACATCAGCAGTAGTCCTAACCTCACGATGGACGGTTGCTGCCATTCATATTAGGCAGATATGGCAGGAAAGAGGGTTGCAAGTTTAGGACATCTCCTGATGCGTCACATGACTGTGATGTCATGGTGCTACCCCCCAAGATTTAGTGGTGGGGGGTGCCCATGTTCCCCCATGATATACTAGATTATGCAGCATTTTATTTCTCTGCTGAAATTTGATTAGGTTCACCTTTTTAATAAATGAATTTTTCTAAATAGAAAAATAGTAAATGATTCAAATAATAAACATAAAAATGAGTAAAAGTTAATAGGAACAATACACTATAAACTCATAAACAGATAAAGGAGACTGAATTCAGCCAACTGCCAACCAATACAGCTCACTAGGCTAGACAAGGAAAAGGGGTATTTAAAAAGAATGTTTAAATCTTTCACATTGAAAATATGGATATTTGTGAAAGCCACAACCGACGAGGATGGGATTCGAACCCACGCGTGCAGAGCACAATGGATTAGCAGTCCATCGCCTTAACCACTCGGCCACCTCGTCAGCTTATCTCCTCCCACTTACTGCTCCATACTGACCATATACATCAGTGACACCTACACACAGTATACAAGCAATAGGGTTATATGGCACAGGAGCCATTATATTTATAATTACTTTATATTCTGCAGCCCTATGAAAGAACCATCTGGGTTTGCTGCACACAGTACCGGGATTCTAACATTAAACTGGGTTTCATGTTCACTAATGGATCCCTGTTGTGTGAGAGAAGGGTCCATGGGCACATTTCTACTCCTGGACTTCCAATAAAGTCCTAAAAATAAATGTACTGGGGAATCACAGTAAAGCTGGGAAACAGCTGGCTGTCTATAAATTGACCATTAGGCGTCGCTCTATGCACATGTATTACATTTGTTTCAGAAAGCTGAATATTATTAGAATATTATTACTATGTAACAAGTGTACAGGAAATAAGGGGAACTAAAATATGTTTCAAATTCAGCAACTGCTGTAAAAATAACAGAGGAGGACCCCAGGCAGAGACAATTCCTTCTTTACTCAGCAGGGATGCCTGTGTCACAACATATGATGGCAGGATTATTTGCTATTAATAATTATCTGTAATTAACACAGACTCAGGTGCTTGGATTTGTAAAACTGCTCATTATTGAAAATGAATGAAAGGACTGAATATAACACTTTTTATATGTTCACGTAATCCGGCTATTAAATTGTCATGAGAAAAGAAAATGAAAGGTTTAAAGTTAAACAAACAAACAAAAAAAAATTAAGAAAAATGAAAGGAACAAAAATGTAAATGAAGAAGTGAAATGAATATGATACAGTGGTAATCTAAGGACATTTCTACATGGTTTTCATTTTTATTTGATTTTATGAATGAGATGCTTTAGTATCCTTGTCTTGCCACATCCTGGGGTGGAAACACCAATCTGGTTTGTAAGGTTAGATTTCATTTTTTTTTAATTAATAATAATATTTTTATATAACTCATGTTTCAGTCTGTCATTTATGCCACTGCCCAGCTACTATCGATTTGTGACCATAGCAACCATGTGCTGTCAGATAAAACAGTACAGATCGTCTCAGACAAAATACTAAGGGGGTTATTCACTAAAGTCCGAATTATTGCGTATCGGTGCGAATTTGCCAGACAAAGACAGTCGCAATAGGCTGTTACTGTCGCAGTTGCGTCTTTATTATGAGAATATTGTCGCGGTCGCAACTTTATTATGGGAAAATTGTCACAATCTTAACTTTTAAAAATTGTTGCAACTTTACAATGGGGAAATACTAAGGGAATCCACTGTTTGTGAATTCACACCTTTTTATGCGACAATTCGGACTTTGGAGAATAGCCCCCCGCAGTCTTATAGCAGGAGATGGTCACGCTTTTAGTAATTCTGTTTGGCCATTAAAAAAAGAAAAACCTGTAAAGATGTTTTGTAATTTCATCTGTGTTACTTTACCATGACCTGTAAAGCTGGAAATGTTCAGATCTCTAGTGTACAGTGTAATATGTCTACCTGGGATGAACAAGCACCTGCAGCTGCCGATAAAGATTATAAGGTGTAAGACTGTATTGTACTTGGATAAGGACCCATAAGGCTGGGGAGACTGGCATGAATTACCCATGGGTTTCTAGTCTCTGGCCACCACTGGAAGCAACGAGCATAGACAAGGCTGGAAATACCCATAAGGAATGCTTAGCTCACACATCTTCTGGCAGCTGAAAGAATCACTGACTCCTACAGTAAGCGAGACAAGCTACATAAATGGGAAGTGTTAATTATCCAAACAAACCAAGGCAGTTATAGAAATGACATGACAGATTTAGCCGAGGGGAAAACCCGAAAAGCAGGAAATAAGTTCTGAATAATATCAGAATAAACCTTCTAAACATTAAAGGCTAACAAGCCCTAATCCAAGGAGTAGGCCATTTATTCTTATCCTTATCCTGGCTTTGATTGGCCAACTCCACAGCACAGCATTAACCCCAGTGTATCCAGATCACAGCGTACATAAACTATCCTAAATCTCAGGCTGGCTAGACTGGAAGGCTAAGCCGATAAGCAATTTATTTCTGTTGTTATAGTGTCGCCTTTTTTTTTTTGCCAACAAGATTGACTGAAATCTGTTCCCCACTTCAGAACATTATTTTTTTTCCACAAATTGAAAAAAAAAAAAAAAAAAGGAAAAAGGAAAAATTCTTTAGTCAAACTTTTTTTTTTTTATTTATACCTTTTTTTTTTTTAAATCTCTATGCAAATATATCTGGAAATGAAAGAAACCTTAATGTAGCAAAATATGGAGAAAAAATATATTCCTTTTTAATTTCTAACTGATATGTATGTATAATTTTATTTACAAAGCGCCACAAATTTACGCAGCGCTGTACAATTCAGCAATACAAATATAATACAGACATGGGAAAAGTGCATTACACAATACAAGTATAATATCACAAGGATACTTCACTTTAATGGGGGCACTATAGTGCTGATATAACTGCCCAAATAAATATAAAACTCCTTTATACTAAGCCAATTGCTGACATAAATAGTTAAAAAAAGGTTTGGGAAGAAATAAAACTTGCAGTTTGTTCCCTTAATTAGCTTTTTAAAAAAAAAATTAGTCTAATTAGATATTTTCCTCTCCCTTTCCTTTCTGTTCTGCAAGAGAAGAAAAAGCTGCCTGACTGCTATTGGGTAAGCAGTGTGCTGACCTTTTGACCACATAAATTAAGTTGGAATGCAGGAGATTACAGAGGGAAAGCTGACTTGTGCACATGTGCTAAGTAGTAAGTAGGGCAAAAATGTCCGGGGGAGGGAACCTTTTCATGGAAAACTGACCAGTACACATCACACATACATTCCCTGGTGCAGGAGTTTATCAGTGCTGCCTACTCAATCATTCTGTGCCACATAAAACAATTATTGGGGATAAATGCTTCTCACTATGGTATAGTACTGTATACAGTATGTAAATATGTAATCTCACTATAGTTCCCCTTTAAGCCCCTTCTGAAATTTTTTATTGCTGGTTGAGGGTGGAGAACCATTGAAAAGATCAGCAAGATCAATTTCAATGGAAAAGGAGCTCCACTGAAAGTAATGTAAAGTGTAGCTAGCTGTATTAACACATTGCTGTTCATCAAAATCAATCTTTTCGTACATCGATAAATTTTATTCCGCACTATATAATTTGAGGGAAATTGAAAATGCGCCGAAAAATGGCATTAACACAGTGAAACAGATACAAATGGCAGTGAATAGGTCAATGACCTTTATAAATTTCCATTTAAAGTCTCCAGTTTAATGTGATATACAAAATACACTTTATTAAGTATTTTACAATTTAAAAAAAAAAATGAAAGTGCAACTTTACATACAATAAAGTTATTTACAAACATTAGAAAAACAAAAAACACATTTTTCCACTAAAATATAAATTTTTAATGTCTCTTTGGTTTTCCGCAGTAGTAAAATCTCAGTTATAGTTTTTATTTGAGACACTTTATAAAAAAAACTTTCATATCATTTTACAGTTAATTGATTGAAATCATAATAGTATATAAATTATATAAACCATTAATTTTTTGTAGCATATTGAAAGGATTATATTACAAAATTAGGACCATCATAATCACATGATTACACAGTCTATTCACAGTTGATTGGACGGCCATACCCCAACATCAAATGAAACACAAGCAAGCATACTGCCATGATTGGCAAATTAACAGTCAGTCTGAGGAAAAGTAGAAAATATCTTAGTATACTGTATTTTCTTTAGAATTATAGCTGAATTAGCCATTGATAAGGAAGATACACATAAATGTTAGTGTTACTGTATATTATCAATGTATTCTAACGGTAATGACAACTGGACCATAATATTTCTTTAAAAAGCATATTTGAAGTGAATCATTTTAATCTATCAAAGTAATGTTACCATTAAACTATAATAAACCTAAATATAGGCAGCACATAAGGTATATCAAAAGCCAATGCAGGGGTCCAGATATTGTGCTGTGCATACCGTGGGTAAGACAGAGTAGGTAGCCGCCTACAGCGCTGCTGGTGGGGGGACGCTATCTTGGAGCTCGACCCCTCCTTTTCCCTGTCTCTACCTACATCTTCCTTGGTCCAGCTCTGTCTGCTGTAGTGCTAAGCGCTACAGTGTTCCTCTCTCCCTGCCCCCAGCAATGATTTAACTTCCTGTGATCTGCAGGAAGTTGAAGCAGTGCTGGAGAGAGGAACGCTATAGCGCTTAGTGCTACAGAAGACAGAGACGGGCCAGGGAAGAGGTAGGTAGGGACAGGGAAAAGGAGGAGGGCAAGCACCAAGAAAGCGCCCCCCTCCTTCAAAGGGTAGGGAGTGGGAGGAGCGGTAGTACAGTGTGGCATTGGGAGGGGTTGTAGCTGTAGCACAGTGTGGGAGGGGGTTGAGGGGCAGCACAGTGTGGGTAGGGGTTGAGGGGCAGCACAGTGTGGGAAGGGGTTGTGAGGGAGCACTGTATGGGGAATGGAGGTGTTGTGGGGCAGGTAGCTCAGGGGAAGGAGGGAAGGAAAGCAGCATGGAGGGGGCAGCAGGGAAAGGAAAGAAGCATGGAGGGGAGCAGCAGGGGAAGGGGTAGAGGGGGAAAGAAAGCAGCAGGGATGGGGACAGCAAGGTAGGGGAAGGGAAAAACTTTGCCTTTTAGAAT